>BLKR01005631.1:0-75936 GCA_011170035.1 Teleogryllus occipitalis | reverse complement strand
GAAGGAGCGCTTGCGCGCGTTGCAGGTGGCGTGCGATCGCGTGGCGGGGCTGAATGGCCTGACGTAGGCGTTGCAGGTTTGCGAGTGAGTGAGTGAGTGAGTGTGATGTCTGAAGGAGCGCTTGCGGGCGTTGCAGGTGGCGTGCGATCGCGTGGCGGGGCTGAATGGCCTGACGTAGGCGTTGCAGGTTTGCGAGTGTGTGAATGAGTGTGATGTCTGAAGGAGCGCTTGCGGGCGTTGCAGGTAGCGTGCGAGCGTGTGGCGGGGCTGAATGGCCTGGCGTAGGCGTTGCAGGTTTGCGAGTGAGTGAGTGTGATGTCTGAAGGAGCGCTTGCGGGCGTTGCAGGTGGCGTGTGAGCGCGTGGCGGGGCTGAGTGCAGTGCTGGCGGCGCTGGCAGGCCGCTTCCCACCAGAGACGGAGGTGGCGCTCCGAGTGGCGTATTCGGAACTGCACGATCTCCCGGCGCACACCTTCCAGCAGCTAGGACTCTCACTTCACACTCTCATGCTGAACCACGACAATTTAAGGTGAGAAAAAGTCCATGTACAAAATTAGAAATTAGAAAAGTATTTTTTCTTAAGTTTCAATACTTTTTACTGGAGTACAAAGAATACACAACGTACTGAGATTTTTCTTGGATATCACTTTTCTTTAAAATTTGTGGTTCTCTGACATGAATTTCTTATGTATTTAATATATCAAAATCAGCCTTGTATTTTTCAAATTCTCTTCGCAAATGGAATATCAATTTCGGCGAATGTGAAGTATTTGGCACTAATTAACATATTTCTGAAACCGTAATTGGCGCACAGCAAACCATCATGTTTAAAGAACCTTAGTCATATTATATTTGATTTGATTTAGTGAGAGAATTTCGCAATTCATTGCTGCGGTCATAAATGACGTCTTCCTTGAATAGTTTGATCTCCTTAGCATTGACGCACGAGCGGAAATGTTATTTCAAACTGAAGCAACGTTCGTTCCATTTCTTTTCTCAGATATTGTGTTCTTAAAATCAATATGATCTTCTTATTAATGATTATCGGTATTAGTCGACAGTTCCTGAAAGGTCATTGAGGCCTTCTGTTGTTTGCAGAATTCCCCCCTCCCTCTGCTCTGTGAAATTAAGTTTCAGCCACTTCGATCAGGTTTTCGTCGAGAATCCTATCTACCTAGCGTGCATGTACGTGCACGCTGTACAAACCTCTAAATAGCTGAAACTTTCACCTTAAAAATTTCCAGAAATCCAATTAGAACTTGCTGCTGTTTTCCATCTCGTGTCACAATGTAAATTTCAAATGTTAGAAAACAATTAATATTTTTTAAATTACAAAATAGAGTAATGAATTTTACAAAGTAATTCAGGCAGATAAGAGTTCAATGATTCTTTAAGGAAACGCTGAGATGGTACCATCTTTTTCTTCTAGACATATGTGTAGCTTCAAAATCTGTGCACTTTCTCTTGACCTCGGATGAGAATGTAGTTATTCAAATATTCGTTCTGCATATTTCGACGGCAGTAGGCCCCAAGTCTTCTCCGCCACGCAGGGCACGATAAAGGATAATAGCCCAAATCTGTAACTGATTTCTCTTTGCAAATAGTTTTTATTTCATGGGAGCAAATATTTTCTTATACATTCTTGCCTAAAAACATTCTTGCTGCCTGTATTTATAATATTTATAATATATAATATGAACAATATATGAGTTGGGGAGAGCTGACACGGCTCAAGAAACCTATTACACTTCTCCCCATAGTACGCCACGCACAGTTTCGAACTGTTTTTTGACTTTAAATAAATCAAAATAATTAATAAACAAGGTAATAGACCTAATATTAAGTGATATTATACCAAGTAATACTAAGTTTAGTAATAAATTTTTGGGACCTTCAAATTAAACGGCCGAAAGATATGACATAGAGATTATGGTGAGAAAAAACATATTTTTTCCTGAGGACTTTGTATTTGTTTGATAACAGAGAATTTGGCGAAATTCGTCACAAATAGAGAACTCAATCCCATTCTTGGCTAAATTGGAGTCTCTTATGGATAAGAATGAACCCTCAATGAAGATCGCCGACCTATTTTCTGCGCTACATCGGAAGCCCTAGTTATTTATTTATCTAGTAAAAGTCAAAAGTAAATTAAAATCCGTGTTCGATGTATGGAGGAGAAATGTAATCTGTTTGTACCTTTTTTTGAACTCCAGAAACCCTACATTGAGAAAAAGTTCTATAGCTCCCATCAAAAGATGTGAAAAAGGAAAATATTCGGCTGAATTATTACTGATTAAGTGAATTTTTGCAGTTATGTACACGCCCATGCCACCTCAGCAAAGTTAACAAACAACTGTTGGCTACGAACTAGCATTTTTCTGCGTTCTTCCGCCGCGATCTCTCTCTCTCTCTCTCTCTCTCTCTCTCTCTCTATATATATATATATATATATATATATATATATATATATATATATATATATATTTCTTACAGGAGTGCCGTGGCGATCTCGGACGGAAGGATCGCGGGTTCGAATCCCGCCTCGGGCGTGGGTGTGTTTGTGTATCTCTGCTGGTGTGTGTCGTCCATTCATCCCACATTATCATAATCATTCCATCTTCCATCCCCCCAGGACTGGGGTATAAAATTCGGATTCAGTCTAATGCTGATCCCCCTGATTAATTACATGCAAAACTTGTAACGTGATACGAGGATACTGAGCTCGTACGTACAAGGACCATGCATGACCTGCATGGTCCAAGATGGCCTATTCGCAAGGAAATTATATATATATATATATATATATATATATATATATATATAATCCATACTTACACTGTACTTATATGTACCAACCTGTACTCATAATCCAACCAATATATATATATATATATATATATATATATATATATATATATATATATATGTATAATCCATACTTACACTGTACTTATATGTACCAACCTGTACTCATAATCCAACCAATATATATATATATATATATATATATATATATATATATATATTGGTTGGGTTATAAGCTCTGGAATTGAACGCTGCCCGAAATCCCTGCGCCGCTCCGAAGCTAGGTGAAGCGACCCCACGGGAGAGTCCCGTGCCCTCGCTGCCAACCGTTTGGGTGGTGGCGGGTGCGCGGAGGCTGATCGGAGCAGGCGGCGGCGGGGCTCGTGACTGAGTCACGGGGCCAATTGGCGCAATCGACCTGTCGATCGTGGGAACAGCGCAGGGAGCCGCGTCGCGTCGCGACCCCGACCTCTGACCCGGCCTCCGCCGCCGGCCGGCGCTGCTGCGTCGCGCCCCTCCCTCTCCCCTCCTCTGGCCCCGCGCCAGCCACCGGCGCCACCTGCGGCCATTGCGGTCCCTGCCGCACACTCTTCTGCACCTCCTCGGTCGAATAAACACACCACGGTTTCTTAATATCCCTTCATTCTTCCGATTTATTAGCCCTCTCTCCTCGGAGGAGGTCCGTGCTCAGCTTTTGCAGTGGGTATCATTTGCTACTAAATTCTTACAGTTACCTCATTAAGCTGATGATGTTGATCTTGTAAGGTGGCTTAAGGCAACAATTGTGCATAGACTCTGGCTACAGTTACCTCATGAAGCTGATGTTTTTGCTCTTGTAAGGTGGCTTAAGGCAACAAATGTGCATAGACTCTGGCTACAGTTACCTCATGAAGCTGATGTTTTTGATCTTGTAAGGTGGCTTAAGACAACAATTGTGCATAGACTCTGGCTACAGTTACCTCATGAAGCTGATGTTTTTGATCTTGTAAGGTGGCTTAAGGCAACAATTGTGCATAGACTCTGGCCGGGAGGTCCTAGAGGTCGAGTCCCGTCGCTGGCAGATTTTTGTTATTTGATAAAAAGCTAGGTTAGATTATTCTAGCGGTTGGCTACGCTGATAGGTAGTTTTTCGTGTTTATTTTTTTCGATCATTATCAGGTGAATGGGGGAACAGGACCATTACTGATGGGCCATGGTTCGCGCGCGATAGTCCTTTCTCATCTTCGACCCCTGTTCTCGCCTAACCTCATATTCTCGCACACTTACATTCCCTACACAACCACACACGTCGGGAAACTGGTAGGGAGCATCAAACTCGTCGGAACAGGGATATTTTACTTCCGGTGATGAGCGTGAAAGTGTCCAGCAAAAAAGAGAGGAAATGAGTGGCCACGTGCTACGCCACAGCCCGCCGAGTGGTTCGAGTGTCTGCCGCCGGTAGCGCTAGTCAACGTCCCACACTGCTCAATGCCTTTGAGCCCTATTTGATCTCACTTCCCCGCCTACTTTGGCGAAGACGCTGTGTATAATTAATTATTGAAACAGGATGTATCTCATTCGTATATTAGATACGAAATATTTCGTTACAGAACTCTTTGATAAAGTTTACCTCTAATACTTTGCAACTAGTAGTTTCTTCTAGTTGTGTCATCTTGCACGTGCTCAAATCAATCTGAACGCAACCCGCAAGACAATGCAAATTCTCAATTATTTGCCATAGTAACCCGGGGATTTTCTCATTATGTGTTAATATAAAAAAAGCGTCCGAAGAATTATTACAGGAAGGATATCACAGATTGAGATAATTATTCTTTATGTATCTACTAGTAGCTTTTATCTTGTAGGAATAAAACCGTATCTGCCTCCGAACAGAGGGAGCCCAGAGGGAGCCCGGGGAGTAAGGACAAAAAAAAATATTGATTTTTATGCGAAATACATTAGTTTTTAATTTTCTTATCCTTAGGATATTAAATTTTCACTTTCAAAACAGTTATTTTTCCACTGTTTCAAATGTTAACAGAAATAAAAAAAACACAAAACCAATAAAGATAATTATCAAAAAAAATGTCAATGAAAAAATACAATGATACTTAAATAATTCAGATAATGATAAACAATTACTCAAAAGTGTTTTAGGTTGGTAGAAGCAGTAAAGGGGTACTTCAAGTTTCTAGATACTGCAATACCACGAGTCAGGCTTTTTATTTTATTTTTTATTTTTAACCTTTGTTAGTCAGCAAGGAGCTAAGATAAGACGCGTTTGTAGCAAATTAAGTCTGGGGTTGCAATATGAATCATTGGAATGCACGACACTGTGGAACTTATCTGTCGGGCTGGCATCACTTAGGATACTTTATTCATAGGGCAACTAATATCTTTTGTTTTACAGTCTACATCAATTGTTTTCAATATAATTTTATGGCCCAATTCCCTGACGTTTTGTTTAGGGAAAAGCGCAAGTCTTGAAAAAGAATTAGAATATATCGCATGCTGGTTGTCTTGGTTGATAATGTTTCAGGTTCTGCGTTTGAAAACAATATCCCCTGCGCACACAATAATTTTATTAGGTGTGACAACAGACTATATATACATGAGACTATTCACACTCCGGAGAATAATAGTGACATAAGTGTGATTAACGCTCAAACTAAAGCTTTTCAAAAATGTTATACGACATTCTCACATTCTTGTTATTTATTCTTACAATGTAAAATCTATTGCTGTGTAACAACATCTCCGGGTTTTAATAATAAATTTAAAAAGAGGTCTAAAAAAATTCAGTTTTTGGAAATACAAAAGCCTTTTAAAGGAAACGAAACAATTTCCTGCCGTGTTTTATATTAATACATTTAATTCATTTAATATTTCGCCGGCCTTTTTTTTCGTTTTCTTCTACGCATTCTTCATTTGATCCAAGGAAATTCAATACATATAATTTTACGTAACTAGTATTATAGGGGTAGACATGACAGACAGGTAGGACAAAGAAGACAGTCAAAGCACTTAATGATGTTATGAAAAATAAGAAAAATAAAGAGATCGTCCGGAATCAGCAATTCCCTAAACAAAAACCTGGCAATGAATTTTTGCCCAATTGTGAGATTGTGGAGCAAGCAGGAGTAAGTGAAACCGAAATCCCGCCGCGCAGCCCGCCCTTTGGCCCGACATCTGAAGCACGGGCCAGGCGTCCGCGCCGCTCCGCTCCGCCCCGTCACGCTCCGCTCCGCTCCACTCCGCGCCGCGCCGCGAAAACAAGATAAGGCGGCGGAGCGTTGACTCGCTGGCCCCGTGACGCGCCTGCACTCACCCGCGAAATCAATAGGCCCCTCCCCTCCCCCCTTCCCCTCCCCCTCTCCCCGGCGGCCGTCTCGGCTGACGAAACCTCGCGCGGACATTCAATGCACGGCTCTGCGCGTTTTGTAGTGTTATTGTAGATTCTCTGTGACACAATAAGGAAACTGTCTTCTCGTACAGTGAAATAATATTTCTGCGAAAGTTGCTTTTCTAACACCAATTCAGATAAATTTTAGTTGGAATTCAGCAAAAATAATGAAACAATTCTTTACTTCTATTAATCTACTCTGATTCTCTGATCAGATTCTCTACCATCGAGTACAGTTTGAAATGTTTCAGTACGTGTTTTCCTATAATAATTGTGTATTATTTCATGTAAAATTAAAATATACTCCCCCTCTATTTTATACTTAAATAATTATTTAAGACATTCAAATTCTTATGCCATTAATATTTGTAATCTAATAAATTGGCAAATCATACCAAGAGCTAGCAAAATAGTAATCTAATGTGCAGAAACAAAACAGTTTTTAAATATTTTACTAACATCATTTTAACATCAGTGTTCGCGTTGTAGATAATTATTCATAAATTTTCCACACTATCAGTATCTACACTTTTCAGTGGATGTCGTTTGATGTTTGGTGTACGCAAGATGACTCGGCTGCTACTCTCGAGGGACAGTCCATGTCGAAACGTTAAATTCGTTCCCAAACTAGACGCAATCGATGATAACTATCGTTGCTTTACATTCAGAGCATCTACCTCGTGTGAAAAACTACCTTCTGTGCATGTGAAAACAAATATTTTTTACCACGTTTGTAAATGAATCTCTCTTTCGATTCAGCAGCACACTTCCAGAATAGTTGAAGTTCGTGTAATTTCGTTAGATTTAATTTATCCACTTTCGTTATTGAAAGTCTAACTTAACGAAACTGAAATCAATTTTGTAATAAGTTATTAGGAAACTAGTGTTCTGATAATCCACGGTCCTCTATTAACAACATTGATCATTTTAGTAATAAAAAAATAAAAGTAATAAATGTTCTAATGCTCCACGGTCTTCCATTAATTATATCAATATCAGTCTGTCACACTTCAGAGGATGAATATGGTAACCAATTTTAAACAAAAAATCTAGTTCATTGGAATTTTTACAAAGTGGATAAAACATTGTACTACATTACAAAACTTGACCTAGAGGCCTCGTTTCATAATTTCCCTATCACGTATTGTAATAAAATGCCTTACGATATTTATTTCGTAAATAACTATTAGGGAGTAAAGAACTATTAGAGACTATTAGAGAATCATTTGAAGGCTTGCGACCAAAACTCAAATCGCGCGGACAGTAATTAACGTGTGAAATATTCCAACGTCCCGCCGTGCCGTGCCGCGCCGCGCCGTTTGGATGCTGATGAGGAGGCTGGCGACTGGACGCGTCTGGTCACGTGCGGCGCCCACGGCCGGCGCCACCGCCGGCGCTGCCTCCGCCTCCTCCGTCGCGTGAGCGGCCGTTTGCGTCGGCCTGATTGCCCCATCGCGCGACCCCCGAATTTCGGACCGCGAGGTGGCGCTGCGTCGCAAGCCGGTCCAGAGTCCCTGTCCCTACCCGGTCAGGGGCGTCCAGAGCAAAGAGTACTTCCCCAAGGGCGATTACTTCGATGGGGAACAATTACTTCGAATATATACTTGGGTTTTTCTAACGTGTCGGTTGAGGGTAGTACGTTTTTTTCCTAGGGCTTTTATCCAGTCGACAGCCGGTTGCCCTTTACGTCCCGAAGGGACGCATATTCGACCATACACTAGACACCAACACACTTGCGGGCTCCTCTGATCTGAGGTCAGCAGAACGCGAGGCTCTCCGCGACAACACACACACTAAGTCAAGGGACAAACAGCCATGCCCATGGCGGGACTCGAACCCGCGACCCTTCGGACCGAAGCACTGAGTCGGTACTCGCTCTTAGCCACCTCGGCCATCCAGGTCGGCTGAGAGTAGTACCTCCAAGATGGAATTCGGAACGACTTTTTGACTCATTCTCGGTCCTGCCGCTAGAGTCGCGGTTCGCCTAGGATTTTCCAGTTTTTATACGGCCTGCTCCGGTGTGGAGCTCTTCCGTGTCGTTTTTAATTGAGTTTTTGGTTTTTATAGTTTCGCGGGCGCCGTGATGATTGTCTCATTTCTGGGCGCCCGCGGGGATTATTTTTGTGTAATCGTTCTCATCACTTGTTGTTTTTTTGTTGCTTTCACTCAATTTGAATTTTGGCCGACTTTGTATTTTGGCTTTTTGGCTGCTCCCTTTGATTTCGATTGTTAGTCATTTCCCGTTTCGCTCACGCCCTCCGGTCTTTTTTTCTTATTTATTTTATTTATTTGTTCTGTACAATATTTTCTTAGAACTCTAGTATTCTATAAGAATATTATAAATTACAGATCCAAATACGTAAGTAAGACATAGACATAAGCAGAATAAAGTACTCTCAACATGCGAGTGCATGGACTGAACAATGGACATTAAACTATACATAATACACAAAATACTCAGAAATACACAGAAAAACAGAAAATATACAGAAACTCACAGAAACTTGAGTCGCTTGATCTGCAGCACTGCTTTATGCGGTCGCGATCACGCGACATCTTGCGGCAGGACCAAGAAAGACGCAAAACGTCGTGCCGAATTCCATCTTGGAGATACTACCCCCCAGCTGCCACGTTAGAAAAACCCAAGTATACAACAACATACTCATACATCCACAGTACAATATTTTACTTTAATTATCCTTAAACTATAGTTGAACATTCTTTTACTTTTTCAAAAAAATTAAAGGAGGATATTTTGAGACAGGTTACTGAAACGCTTTAATCTCACACAGCTTTTGCACTTCCCTTGCTTTAACTTGCAGTTCCATCAGATGCTTCATCGAGCTGGAGATAATTTTGAAGGATAATTTTGTCTAAGTGATGTGTTCTGGAGTCAAAGAGCTCTATTCTATAGAGAGATTCTTAAATAAGAGTTATAAAAAAATGATTCAGATGTGAAGACAATTCAATTAGAGGTTAAGAGGAATAAACATAAGTGAATCAGTTTAATTAAGAATTCAAATTTATACGTATTTTACAATTCCTATTTTATACTATGTCGTTAGCGCGGTGGTCGTATCCTACTAGTTGCTGTAGTTAGTTATTTTGCCACAACTAGCAGTTGACTACAATTCCGCAAATACGCTCATTAATCAATTAAAAATAGTATATCTCACAACTGCAGAGCCGAAGCAATACTAATTCTTCCGGCACTTACATAATAGTGTCACTTATTCAGCCCCCTTCCATCAATTACACTTATTCAGAATTTCAGCCCCAAGGAAATTGATTGTGATTCCATGTGGAATACTGAGCGACATCGCTTGGACCGGGATTGTTCCTGATTGTCAATTTCAATTCAATAGCAAGGTGCCTTGGTTTTCTATTGTTTGTTACATTTAAAGGCTAAATGTTGTGTTTGTATTTCAAGACTAATCATAAATATAATAGATTTATGTTTACTGGTGACGCTGCGGCACTAAGTCACTAAGTTTGTCGTTTTTTTGAAGAGCCCCAGCAGCGGTCCTTTTACATCTTTTATAACAATTCATAACGGTTTTAATAACAAGTTTTAAGAAACCAAAAGCACAAAAGTCCCTCTAACAAAAATCCCTTAACTTAAATGTGCTAATGCTGGAGAGGAAACCCCACAGCCCTGCATTAAACCGATTTAAGACAAAACAATAACACTTAACAGATTATGATCTAGATTAAATAGCAGGCGCACGTGCAACGCGCAAGACGCATTACGCTGCAACAGACGGCGCCATCGTAAAAAAATGGGAAATGATTCTTGATAATCTCGAATTATGTGTCTTACGCAGTAATAAAACGATACCTTTTTAAGGTATAACATTTTTAGGGTCAGTACCACGGATTTGCGGAAACTTTCTCAGTAAGGTCCTAGTATGAAGCTATTTTCACTTTTAAAACAATGATATACAATTGCGGAATGTTTGCAGGGATACTAGTTTATTTAAAAATGCGATGAAATAAATACACATACATTGCAAACACATGAGAAGCTTTCCGATTTTCCCCCTGCACGGCACTAAATACGAAAGTCGATATTTTCTCCAAAACAGCAAAGGCCGCTGATTGGAAGAATTCAAAGGCGCAACCTGGGGCGGAAGAAAGTGTTTAGTGAAAGAAAGTACAGCACCTTACGACTCAAAATCAATTTCCGGAATACGAATTTCAATAAAGTCGAAATACGGCTATACGCGTTTCCAATGTATTATTTTACTTATCAGTTCAGTGAAGCGAGTTGCTATTTCAATCCTCCTTCTGATCTCACGTTATTTTCATTTAATATGGCAGATAGACTAACAAAATAATTGAAATCTGAAAATTAACACGCTGCGTCTTACCTACTTTTACCACATAATGAAGGTATGGAGCGGGTATAAACGTTTATTTATTTTTACGTCAAAAACATTTAAAAACTGTGCGTGACGTGCTACGAGGAGAAGTGAATTCTGTGCACGTTTTCATAATTCTGCTATCCCTACCGTAAGCCTTATACTTCTTGAATTTTAAAAACAGAAAGAAATGAGCGTTTCTTGCAAGGATTGTTAACAAAAATATTCACTCCGATGTAATAAAATCTATTTTCGGGCGTAAATCAGCTATAAATTTGTGCTCTTATCCCTCATCATGTCCTTCGTGAAAGAATAATAGTTCCTGCCGCGAAAACATGGAGAAAGATAATTTGAATAACTATATTTCCCACTCAATTCTAGAAGATGTGCACAGATAATGAAGTTATATTTATGTCCAGAAGCAATACAAGGGGTCATCTCAGCATTTGGTCAAAGGATCAGAGAATCTGGACGAAAAACCTGATGGAGATGGGGATCAATGACCCAGAAGCTGCAGTACAATACTAGTTACAGGTTGTTTGACAGTCATAATGAGTCCAAATGATAATTAATAAATTATATATCACTGTTAAAATTAATGTTACTTTCCTTTTGATGCTCAATGTAATCTCTGTATAGAAACAGTTATGCAGCAGAAACAATTTTACTTGGGATTTAAACTTTTCTAATTTAATCGTTTAATGTGATCTGGCAAAGTATTGTAAAATAATGTACATGTATTTATGTGATTTGTTTGTAGTGAGCTGTTGATACTATCACCTAATGAATATGATTACTACGTCGAGTTATTAGTTACAGACAGTGGCGTTTGCTGAAAATATATTCCCGCCCTTAAGTAAGACATTTTTGACAAAACCCACTGATTCTTAAATAAAGAGACAAGGTAATGGTAAAATCCCTAGATTAATAAGGAGAAGCTTACAAGAATCACGTGCGTGGGATTTACTTATTATTCGTTCAATTCTTTTTTCTAATCTAAAAGACTGGAGCTATAAGATGTATTTCCCAAGAATATTATGCCATATCTGAGGCGATATGAACAGACATATAAACAATGAGCAGTATGAAGGCTGACTGAATTTGAAAGAATTCTGAACGCGTAGCATAATGAACTTAGTTTTGTGTTCAATTCATTTAAATGGACATTTGAAGTTCGACTGAATTGAGGGACCTAAACAATTTTATTATCTTAACAGCAGGCAATATCACACCCTTCATTTTCAATGGAGCACAGAATTGTTTATTTGAAATGTAAAACTGCATTGAAACAGTTTTCTTTTCATTTGTTATTAGTTTGTGATTACGGAACCAATTGGAAACATTTCATATTGTATTATTTAGGGTTTCTTTATTGCAAAGAATATTCGTATCATCTGCAAAGAGAACTGTTCTTCCGTTTCGAATTTCAACAATTTTAGATACGATGTTCGATTCCGAACCTTCTTCGTATGAAATTCTCAAATAATCGGTAAAACAAAAAATAAATATTCGGCAGGTTTAGATTAATTTCCGGATTGTTTGTTAAAGACTTGTGCACCTGTCGTTATACACCCCTTAACTCACATATTTAATGCATCCTTATGCACCAGAATTTTTCCAGATATTTTCAAAACAGCTAAGAGTAAACCATTTACTTACATTGTTAGGTTTAAATTAAAAGTTGGTATATCAATTTTATCCATTGTTAAAATTTGAACTCTCTCGAACGATAATGGCAAATGGAAGGATCATCAATTGATTTTCACAGCAGTACTGCATAACTCTGAAAAGGATGTTAGCACCACGGTGGAAATACATGGGTGAGTTACTCTAGAGCAGCGATTTTTGCTCGTTCTGCACACTAGTTTGCGGCACGAACCACGTGACCTCAGGACGGACACTTCGTTTGAAAAGCAAGACCAGACGCTGGCCGCCATGTTGCATAGAGCGCGAGAAGTGTTCAGAAACATTTTGAAAGTGGTACAAAGTAACAATTTTCAACGGTAACCAATCAAAAATAACACGACGAATGTGTGCAAGATGCAATATTAAAAAGTACTTCATAAATATGTTTAAATGATTTGTAACGAGACGATAATATTGGTAACTGGCTCCATTTAAAATTCCCACTTATATTGTGGCATAAACTGGTGTATGAAGCTCATTGGCTGCAGTCGGATGTGATGCTCAAGAATCCCCCCTGGTTAGCACCTTTCTAGAAAAGATGCGAACGATGAGTAGCCGTAGGTGCGAGCGGTGTTTTGCAGTTTGTCACTTTGCAAAGATCTCTAATGACAATCTACCGGCGGCGAGAGTGCTGTTAGGATCAAACTCAGCTATTCATATTATTCCAATTTGGGAAAAAGTGCTTCTTAAAAATGAGCTAAACATCTTTTAACGTAAAGGAACTAAAAACATTGATTTTCTTAATCTTGTAGCCCTGAAAATGCACCTTCAGAAAAATTTGAGAATTAAAGTCAAGAAGCGCAGATGACATTGCAAGGGCAGGGGTTTGAGCAATGACAGTGCGTACCATTGTTGCATGTTTGTTGCAAATAAAAATTACGATATTTAAATATTAGTTAAATATCCGTTTCATTTGTATAATATTACACTCGTGAGTCCTAATTGCACCACAATTTTCTGGCAATAACTACTCTTCAGATACTAGAGAACTAGTAAAATGTGGCGTCGCTGACGCTGTAAACTGCTTTAAAAGTATTTTCATGTGTTCAATGTTTCTTTCATATTTCATTTATTTCATACTTAGCTTTGCTCAAATATGTTCTTACTGTATCTGGCATTGGACTTACCAATGTATCGTAGTAGCTGTTCATGGTATACCCCGTTCAAAACTTTCAACATTCAATGGCCTTCTGTAATATTTACATACGGGATATGAACTGGTAGTATTGCAATTTCAAAATTATATTGGCCGTAAAAAATACTTGCAGGTATGAATAATGCGAATGGTTAGAATTTAGTACAGCTATATTTTTTAAGTTTGGATTTCTAATATGAACATAAATTATCACGTGTAAGCTGTTTCTTTGCGTTGTTCTCCAATGCAAATATGTGATCATTCTCAATTAGTTTAGGAAATTCTGTTGCAAAATCTTCTACAACTACATTTGATTCCCTTGAGTTGCTTAACACTTCCATATTTTTGTCCCCTAATGTTTTAAGATTTTAAAACTCTAAAAACCCAGTCTGATTTGTGTTCTGAAGGCATACGCATTAACAGGTTACTATTTTGTATGTTTAAGTGAATAAGGTGAATAAGTTGTAAGTCACATTAAACTGAAAATCGATCAGTGCGCGCTAAAGAAATGTATTCTGTAGTTTAACTGACTGTTATTGTTTTCTTTGTATTTACTTGATGTTCTTCAAATTTAATGTTCCAAAGTAATTTTCAAATATATTATAAAGATATGCACAAAATACTTCACTCTTACTAATTCACAACAAATTCTGCCGAGCGATATTAACTTAATATTGCTCGTTTGTCGACAGTGTTACCATCCTCATGGAAGAAAATTATGGTATCGTGGATAGAAAATAACCCAAGTGTAATGGGGTGTCATTAACGCCACATAGGTAGATCTACTTAGGTGGCATTGGTTTAATTATCTGTATACCCACAACGGTCTTAGCGCTAAAACCGCAGAAACATGTTTTTGGAAATTTCTTAGAATTTTGTGCCCAGATTCGAAAACAAATTACCAGTTCCCCACCAAGAGACCGATGTCACACCATACGTCTTGTTTGGTGCACGGGAAATGGTCTGGCCGTGAGTGACGGAACCGCACCCACGCACATACGCACATTCGCTTTTAGTCAAATACTTTATAGAGATGATCTCCGTGTATACTGCAGGCCTGATGGTTAACTCCGACAGGCTACCCACGCGCATTGACGATGGCGAAGGCATTGACGATGGCGAAGGCATTGACGATGGCCAAGGCATTGACGATGGCCAAGGCATTGACGATGGCCAAGGCATTGACGATGGCCAAGGCATTGACGATGGCCAATGCATTGACGATGGCCAATATTAAGATGCGAGCGGAGGGCAGCGGGGAATTGAGGGACGTGTAGTTCCATGATGTCAGTTAACGATCTCAAAGACCTGAAAATGGAATCAGGCCCGTGCGTTGTAGGAGCCCGCGAATTACTTTCAGATCGGTTTCGCGTTCGCGGTTTCCTCTGCGGATTGATGATTAGATCCCAGAAAGAACAAAAGTGAGCAAATTCTCTGAGAATGATGAGAACTATGCACGGAAAGCTGGTTGGTAATTCATAAGGAGATATTTATTAAATAAAACAAAAAGGTTTAATGTCAATTTACATTTAAACAAAAAAATTAGTCTTAATATCTACTTAAAGTAGCATTCTTTATCTTTCAAATAACTAAAAAAACGAATATTTTATGTCTTCTGTGACGAGTGAGTGCCTCTGGTCACATTAACTATTATTGGCGAGTTATTGGCTGCTTTAAGACTGTTGCATGGAGTTTGTTTGTGAAATACCCCGGCAAAAGTTTGCGATTCATCAACTTCAAAAGTGACTAGCCGCCTCTGGGTGTGAAGCCGAGGGGACGGTGTGGGGCACGGATGTTTCCTCTTTGTGAGTATCGATTGCAGGAGCTCCAACTGAGATCATGCGTCTCGTAAGTGCAGTGCATGTTTATCCTGGAAGGTGGCAGAATCCTCTCCCTAGAAGCAAGATCTGCCCCCGATCCACATGCCCCGTCAGGTTACGCGATGTTTCACTCTTCAAGAATCTCTATCGTCATGGCACCGCTCCAGCCTGAACAAGCTATGCCTCTAAAATGATCCCCCGACAGTGTGGTAGTGTCGTGCATATATATGTATGTGTGTGTGTAAGTGTAAGAGGAGAGGTGGGAACAGGGATGAGGAAGAAAAGATAACGCGTGGTCGTTGATCCGCTTGTTAGGATTCTGCTCCTGCACACCCCGGTATTAATAGGAAAATAACGGAAAACTGTCGATCAGAGGAACTCTGGCGGGTCCGAGGTTAAGTTTGAAGTGCGGTCTCTTATGAGCTCAGAGTTACGCGCTCGATGGTGTTGACGAATCCTGAAATGGAGTGAAGCGCTAGTTTAGTACTAACATAGTTTGTCTCGAACCTTTCCACTTCTACTATGAAAGACAATTTTCTTCCCTTCCCTCAAATCTAAAACTATTATCTTTTAGTGAAACATGAAAACTTTTTTGAAATTGGAGTGGAGATTGTCGCAATTGCCAGAATCCTCTTTAGTGTTTGCGGAACATTCTTCACATAAAATGAATGCATTTTCCTGCGGATTGCACTTCGCACGGAGTTGTCTATTTTGCTTCCCTGCTATTCATACGAATGGATCGACATGTCCTCCTTTTATTGGGAGATATAATTGAATAGGTGAAAACCAGAACGGTATAAGTGACATTCTATAAATTATGAGGAAAACGTGTTTATATTAGTTTCAGGGCCACTGTAATTTCGTGGTTTTAATGAACAATTGAAATGCCATCGTTTTAATGTTGAAACAAAGCGCCACGAGTTTACAGTGATACTGAATTAAATAAACAGTTTTCTCAGATTTATAAAATGTCACTTGTACCGTTCTGTTTTTCACCTATTCAATTGAACCTCAGCAGCCTGCAGCTTGTTGTCTCGTTGCAAAAACAGTTGTTGAACTTACACTGATTTATGTCGCTATTTCGTCCACAATCCGTTGCACTGGTTTTCGTAAGTAACGCATGAATATCTGTTTAATATCATACAGAACATTTTCATTGCCAACGGGCTATTAAAATTTCTTTTTTTTCTTTATAAATGGTGTACTTGGTTTCTCAAGAAACGTTTGTAAGAACTTGACTGGTTCTAGAGATCGAGGGTTCTTGTACTAAGGATCGTCTTTACCGGGGGGGTAGTGAGGTTTCATAAGCAATAAGGGTTAACAAATTCAATTTTTAGCAGCAGTTTTTGCAATACTTGTGGTTTTGGGGTTCATGATGGCAGTTCAACGGAATATTCAAATTGAATCTGTTGACCTGCCAATCGAGTCTTTAATTCTTTTGTTTTCAACTTGTAGTTAGTACTTCTATGCAATTCTCTGGAAACTGAACATACTTGTAGCTGAATAATTTAAGAAAGCAATTTTTGTCGGCAAATACAATTCGTTAAGAAGACAACTATCTTTTTACCTATAAGAAATTTTATTTTACCTTCTAATAAACTTCCATCAGACAATTAAAGGTGTAAAAACAGTGTAATGTAATGGAAGTTCGTTGGTTCATGTTGGTGGGAAGCCTATGTGATCAGGTTCATTTGATTGTTTGAAAAATTGAATCACATACTGTAAGTGAAACTTTCCGTGCCCTTATGGAGTCGCGGAAATCGAAGTACAATCGCCCAAGTCGGCGCGAAACTAAACACGTCTGACAAAATGGCACAGACGACGAATTGGATATTCCTTCAATTTTTACTTTCGTCACAAACTAAGAAGAACGAGTAGAGAGCTGAGTCACATATAATTCTAATATTACGCTTCTGAAATTGAATTCCACTCATATGAAGATAATTGTAATGAACACCGAAAAAAATCACATGCGTAAAATAAACGTAATTTAATTTACAAGGTAATGTATCTTTATTATCGTGTGTAATATTTGATTTTATTCAATTTGTTTCAGTAAAATATTTAAATAAAACGAGGGGATGCGTGTTATAACGAAACTTTTCCACTTCTTAGTCTTGTGAAATATAGAATTTGAATATTGAAAATATTTGGAGGAAATGTAACAATGTGGCTCACTCCAGGGGCCTAAGTTTCAACCCCCCCCCCTCCGCCTCAAGAGACCGATGTCACATGTTCACAAATACAATACTTACTAATTTCGTATAGTCACGAAAGTCTCTCAATGTTTCAATAGAAAACGGCATAAATAAATAAAAATAAAGATTAAATTCAGAATAAATGAAAAAAATATTTTTAAAACAATCTTTATGTAACAAAATGTCTGATCGGCTGGACACTAAAACTATTGCTAAAACATTCCCGGTCATTCGTTTACGGGAATATTTAATTTTCATCTCAAATATAAATTAACCACTTTCAAATGCAGCATACATAATTATCATGTATCATGTAAGAAGCACATTTTCTTTCCCTGTTTAAAGCGTAGGAAACAGTTAATAGAGCAATCAATACTTTTAATTGCTGTGATAAACAAGGAATCAAGTGATCCCGGGGCCATCGCAGATGTACTAGTGAATGATAGATACCGTTCGATAGCGCATCCTGGTGAGCTGGCAGCCGGCGACTGTGAAGTGCGAGTGTGAAGTGCGAGGGCGCAAGTGGCGCGCAGCGGCGCATTCCGGAACCTTCCGCTCTGCTCCGCTTCGATTTCCATTCACGCCTCAGTGAATTTTGATAAAATTGCTAGAAATGCTTGCTTATAACTTAGGCCAGAATGTGTTCTCGAATTTAACAAATAATCCAACTTTTTTGTATTTCATGAATGCTCCAAGGTTATTTGAGTTCACTGAGACGCACATAAATTTTCCAATATTGATAATCTTTTTTTTGTGTGTTGCCTCGTGGTCACGTTCGCGGTCGTGTGACCTCCGCAGAATGGAAATTCCCCTTCAGCTCCGATTTAAGAAATCGGATTTCCAATTTCCAAAATCTTCCCTTTAGAAACTAACGTTATTTCAATACAAGGAAATTTGTAAGGGCCTCTTTTGTCAAAAGAAGTGAAATATTTTGATTTGATTTATTTTCCTTTCTCGGCGTCTTCTTGTGCCGAAATATTTATTTTGATACACCTATTTATATCGATGAGTATGATTACTAAATTAATCAAATATTTACATAATTAATTATCTTTTTTACACATTTTATATTTTTTATAATTTCTTTTAAATTTCCTAATTTAATCATAACTTTTAATTTCTAAAATTATCTTGTTAAATCATTCAAAACATTCATCAAATAATCTGTTTTCGCTTCAAAAATAACTAATGATAAATTGAGAAGAAAACCTGAGGACGGACTTTTGAATTTAAAAAAATCTCAAATGCGGAATTTGCAGGTTCCTAAAGAAAGTTTCAGTTTCCTGGAGTTTTTCTTCCTCCAAATGTGGAATGTGAAAATGAATCCAGACCTCTTAATGTTGTGTGTGGATTCGCACACATTTTTTTAAGGTTTTTGATATTTCTCAATGTCGCCACTTTCTCTTTTATTACAGGTATCCAGGTTTATCTCTCCTCTTTCTTAAGAGAATAATTTTTTATGTATTTCTGTTGTGTATACTCGTTGCAATGAAAATGGTGCATACTCGTTAAAGAAATGAGAGCAGAGTGTGAAAGATTGAAACTAGAAAACAAAAACAATATTGTTTAGCAACATCGTCAAAACGCGTTGCTTTATCCAATTACTTCCGGGAGAGGTAGCAGTGCATCAACTGATGCCACTGCAATGCCTCTGATCGAGAGGTCCTAGGTTCGAGTCCCGACGGCAGCAGAAATTTCGACACTAGCTTGTCAGTTAGGTCGAATTCAGTCGCTGTCTGGAGGAGAATTCTCAAGGCCGGCTGCTCTGATCGGTAGTTTTCCGTAGTTTCTCCATCAACACCAGGCGAATGCCATACCGTAAGAAACGGCCACGGACCCGTGCGATCTTTCCTTCTTCTTCCTTGATCTATTCTCACCCTTTACACATGCACATACACTAACATTACTACACTACCACATATTGCGGGAGACCGGTTGGGAACTTAGAGCTTGTCCCGGCTGGGGCGTTGCCTCACTGGTTGGGGGAAAACCCCGCTAATCGACGATAGGACGGCGCCGGATCTCGCCATCCAGCGGGGGAAGATCATCGCCACCTCCCGAAGAAAAACATGCACTACACGTACGGGACTAATGACCTCCGTAGTTGACGCGCCAGGAATCACTAACAATCAAAAAATTAATCAATCCAATTATTTCAGAAGATCTTCAGTGCCCTATTCCTTGAACTCCACGAACGAATGAACTCCATACCACGTCGCGAAATCGGAGAGCCGAAAACCAAAGTGAAAATCCGCGAGATTGGATATCAAAGTATTTTAATACAAAAAGGGGCTGTACAGACGCAAGCTTATTTGATGTTACTCGAGGTGACTGAAGGTGACCTTGTCAACTTGGACATGCATAGCGAAGCTCGACTGGATCTTAAATCCAGTAGCATAACCTACAAAAGAGAGTTATGGTATATGTTAGGTTAGAAGAAAGCCCTACAATCCTATGCTAAAGCAACTGATGTCACTCTAGTACTTCTGACCAAGAGGTTGTAGGTTCGAGGCCCGATAGTGGTGGCAGGAGTTTCGAACGTAGCTAGATAGCTAGGTATAATTTAATCGGTGTCAGGAGGGGAATTCTAGCGGCCGGCTGCTTGATCGATAGTTTTCCGTGGTTTCTCCGATCAACGCCAGGGGAATGCCGGAGCAGTACCGTAACAAACGGGCTACGGACCGCGCTTGATCTTCCCTTCTTTTTCTTTGTCCTATGCTCACTCCTGTCTTACATACACTTACACTTACATGCATCACACAACCACTCATATCGGGAGCTTGGAGCTTGTCCCGGATGGGGCATGCCTCGCTAAAGGGGATATCTGGATGGGGAATCCCCGCAATCCGACTTGTAGCTCGGATTTCATCGCCCAGAGGGGAGAGCAACGCCACCTCCCATCTTAAAAATATGCACTACAATTACGGACCACAGCAGGGAACACGAAATAATAGCTGGGAGAGGTAGCTCAGTGCATCAAATGATGTCACTGCAGCGCTTCTGAACGGGAGGTCCTAGGTTCGAGTCCTGACGGTAGCAGGATTTTCGACACTAGCTTTTCAGCTAGGTCGAATTCAGTCGCTGTCTGGAGGACAATTCTAAAGGCCGGCTGCTCTGATCGGTAGTTTTCCGTGGTTTCTCCGATCAACATCAGGCGAATGCCGGAGCAGTACTCTACCAAACGGGCCACGGACCTCGCGTGATCTTTCCTTCCTCTTCCTTGTCCAATCCTCTCCTCTTATACACACACACACACACACACACACTAACATGCATTCCGGGAGACCGGTCAGGAGCTCAGAGCTTGTCTCGCTGGTGGAAGAGTCCTGGTTAGGGGGAAGCCCCACTAGCCGACGGTAGGTCGGCGCCGGATCTCGCCATCTAGCGGGGAAAGGTCACCGCCATCTCCCGAGAGAAAAACATGCACTACACCTACGGGACTAATGACCTAAGCAGTTGACGCGCCCGGAATCACTAACCAACCAAGCAACGAAATAATGTAGGCGTTCCGTTGGCTGAGGCCGGGGCGCCAGGCGCCGCGGATGGGCGCGGGCGCCTCCGCATTAAATTCGGCCTGCGCGCGAGGGGATCTGGCGCGTGCTTTTTGTTTTTGCCGCTCTATCAAGAATCACTGAAGCCGCTTCTTCGCGTTGCTTCTTTTCCGACGGAGCCGGGGCCACGCCGGGGGGCGTGATTGTGCAAAAAGCTGTGGCGCCTAGAAAGAGGAGAGCTCTGGCAACGCAGCGGCAGGGCGAATTAAAGAAATACGCAGTTTTCGCGTGGCACAGTCGTTGACCGCCGAGCCCGAGTCCGATGAGCTCCCAATGAGCACGGCAAAGGAGTCTGTACAAAAAGCATCTGCGTGCTTACTTGTCTTCGCTGTAAAGATGATTACAAGACCAATATTCCAATCGCTCCGAGAACTGCAATTTTTTTGACGAAGGAAAAAGCATATGTGTTATAATTTTGTTCGTTTTCAAAAGGGTTTAAATTTGTTTGTAGTGAATCTCAATGTATGAAACATGGTACTTCAATGCAGGTTCAAAGAGGTACATTTTTGCGTTGAAAGCGATGGCCGTCAGCCAGATTGGAAGGGCGGGGCGAGGAGGGGCCTTACGAAGGAAACGGAGGGATGTGGGGTGGGCGCAAGAGGCATAAATAGGGGATGCGAGGGGTGAGGTAAAGGGCGTTGGTGGACTGGGTGAGGGACACAGGGGGAAGACTGAGATGCGAGAAGAGAAAGAGAACAGTTGCAGACAGGTGGGACGTGATATGGGCAGGGCGAGGAAGTGAGGGGAGGGACATAGAGTCAGGGAAAATAGGGGCGAGACGTGAATTGACAAGGAGATGAAAGAAGGCAAGAAACGATATGCTTGGGTGATGTGCATGGCGCGACCAGAGGGGAAGGGAGAGTCGTAGACCGGAAGCAGAAAAAGACGAAAGAGAGAAGAGGACGCGTGCGGCACAAGAGGAGGCGAAGAAAGGAGAGGCGGTCGGAGGGAGTGTGAGGATACGTGAGGTGTTAATGCCATGGGATGGTGATTGAGAGAGGGGAGGGGCCGGGAGCGGGGGAAGGGAGGGCAGGGAAAGAAAAGGAGAGTGGGAGAGGGAGGGTGGAAGAAAATGAGGATGGGAGTGGAGAGTGGGGGTGGGGTTGGGTTGGGGGTAGGAGGAGGAGAAGAGTGAAGGGAGGGAGGGATTCATATTGTAAATCAGGCGCGTCTTTTAAGGGTACTGGGTAGAGTTTACAAAGCATTTCCACCCGAAATTTTACCATTTTTAACATGCTGTTTCTCTTCAGCTATTTTATGTAATGCAGTGAAAACTTGTACAATTGCAAAACAAATGATTATGAACAATATGGTGTAAAGTAAATTAATCTGCATCAACTCTATCATATTTTAGAAATAAATAACTAGCAATCAACAATCGTAAAGACAATTTGCAACTCTACTTTTAGGTACCTTTTGCTGAAAAACTATCAACTTTAGCAACTTTTACTCCTTATTCAAAAATGTTCCATATTAATAGTTTAATACATTCAGTGAAATATTTTACAACTACACCTTCACACTTTTTGATAAAAACATTTTGAATTATACATTAACTTTACACCTCTAAAAAATGGGGTATTATTATTTTTTTAAATAATAGTTATCACTTAAGCAAGTTAAATATTCACTGACTGGAAAGAAAATTTCATTCTCTGCATTTTAAAAAAAGAATGAAGTTGTTAAGACTAATAGTTCCTTAGATATAGGTTCCTGAATAAGAAAAAAATCAACTTTCGGAAAACGGCAAAAAACTAACAACACGCTAATACTCAGCTACAAACACAAGCACCTAACCACACAAAATCACATGTAACTCGTAAACAAAACGCGTACACAGACGTCTAGCGAGTGTTACTTGTTCCCAGGCAACCAACAGAACTACCAACAAGCGAAAAAACAGAAATTAAAACCCTAGAAGCGACATTTCGATAATATGAAGTTGCGAATCGAGTGCAATGTGCTCAAAGGGGGCGCGGTCCTGGTTGCGCCATATTTAAATGTCGCTTTAGGGCATTTAAACACGCCAAAAGTAAACAAAATATATATTAGTGTATTCAGCATTTCATTCCGAATCGTTTGCAACTAAAAACCAAAAATCGATTTTTTGAGCCTAAAACTCTACCCAGTGTCCTTAATGATTGCTGAGTTTCTTAAATATTTTCACGTATTAATATTTTGGTCGCTTTGCTCAGAGGAAGGCTTTTAAGATGTTTCTTCCACGCAGGAAAGACCTTTGGGAGTGAATCCTTCTTTGAATGGACCTACAAGTAGGAAGTATCAGGAGAATGGGAACGGGCGAAGGCTGAATAACGTGAGAGCGTGGAGGTGGGAATGTGTGGTTGGAGTGGTTGTGAACAGTGACGGCTGCTCCGTATGGAATCTAGCGTGGCGCCCTCCCTTGAAAAAACCAACCTCAGGTAAAGTTGCAGAAAGTATTAAACTTACAATAAATCGACTTTCGTTTAATTTGTACTTATCACCAACACAATGTGAAGAAGAATTTAGTTTGTTGTGTCCGCTTAAGGGAAAGATAAATGTTTTCGGAATGGGTTGCATAGTGGACTATCGCGAGTCCGTCCGTAGGTGGTGCATGCGAACGAGGGAAGAGGAGGCTTGAGGAAGAGTGAGGGTACTGGGATTTGAGTGGCAGTAGCGTCGTGTTATTAAGGTTTTGTTCGTCGAGGTCTGCGCCTATTACAGCATTTTATATTGTTGTATAAGTCAGCTAGCTTAACGTTTACTTCCCCAATTTAGTTTTATGCATTCGTTGTTTATATGGAGCTGTTATTGTTGTTGTTGTTGTTGTTGTTGTTGTAATTACGTAATATGTGATGCACTTTTTTGTTCATGTTTCATGGCCGACTGCAAATACCTTTGCTACGTTCGTGTTATAGTTTGTTAATTACCCGATTTCGATCCTTTTCTGAATTCTGATTGGTAGGTGTGAATTTTTAATTGCATGGTGCAATTTTAATTGCACGCGTGGCATTAACATAGAGATATACAACGATTTTTCATGGAATTAATGAGCATATTTAGTAAACTAAACGAAAACCTAAGCTAAGAATACCAACAGTTTCATCTGCTTTGTTTTGTTTGCTGGGAAGTTTTTTAAATCTCTTATTTTCTAATAAGCAGAATTGTATCTTCCGTTATCAACGTAAAAGTTGTCTTGGTCAATGATTAAAATCTCAATGCGCGCAAATCAGTTCTACACTATATGCTGTAATTTTCCTCATTCAAGAAATGCTTTGAAGAGGTAAAATGTATGTGATAGTTCGGACATACATGCCGCCCACCGGCCGCCGTTGGTCGGGGGGAGGGAGCGTGAGCTGAGGGTGAGCAGAAGGTGAGCCGAAGGTGAGCCGAGGGTGAGCCGAGGGTGAGCTGAGTGTGAACTGAGGGTGAGGTGAAGGTAAGCTGAGTGTGAGCTGAGGGTGAGTTGGGTGTGAGCTGGGGGTGAGCTAGGGGTGAACTGAGAGTGAGTTGAGGGTGATCTGAGGGCGAGCTGAAGGTGAGCTGAGGGTGAGCTGAGCGTTAGCTGAGGGAGAGTTGAGCGTGAGTTGAGCGTGAGTTGAGCGTGAGCCGAGGGTGAGCCGAGTGTGAGCTGAGGGTGAGTTGAGCGTGAGCCGAGGGTGAGCCGAGTGTGAGCTGAGGGTGAGCTGAGCGTTAGCTGAGGGTGAGCTGAGCGTTAGCTGAGGGAGAGCTGAGCGTGAACCGAGGGTGAGCCGAGGGTGAGCTGAGTTGAGCCCAGGGTGAGCTGAGGATGAGCTGCGGGTGACCTGAGGATGAGCTGAGGGTGAGCCCAGGGTGAGCTGAGGGTGAGCTGAGGGTGAGCCCAGGGTGAGCTGAGGATGAGCTGAGGGTGAGCTGAGGGTGAGCTGAGGGTGAGCCCAGGGTGAGCTGAGGATGAGCTGAGGGTGAGCTGAGAGTGATCTGAGGGTAAGCTAAGGGTGAGCTGAGGGGGTGAGCCGAGGGTGAACTGAGCGCGAGCTGAGCGCGAGCTGAGCGTGCGTGCGCGCGTGTGTTGCAGCGCGCTGCCGGAGGAGGCCTTCTCGGGGCTGGGGCGCACGGAGTACCTGAGCCTGGCGGACAACGCGCTGACGCTGGTGCCGCGCGCCGCGCTGCGCCACATGCCGCGCCTGCGCACGCTCGACCTGGGCCGCGGCGCCGTCGCCGCGCTGCACCACGGAGACCTCCAGGTGACCTCACGGAATGAAATTCGTTCAAAGAACTGACACCCCGCTCGGTTACTCTAACCAACGGAGCTATCGGGACGACAGTTCTTTGAACAGTTTCACAGTCCTAATGTATTGCCAGTTTATGATTTACAATTGACACCAACCTGTCACCTTATTTGAGAGACAATTACAGCCGGAAATATGTACAGCAACAGTAAATGTATTCAAGCTGTAACTTTGCTACTGAGTCATCATTGTATTTTATTCATTAAACTGGGCGCAACAGCGCGTAAACCAAGACCCCTGGCTTGGGGTCCCAGTCAGGGTGACAATTCTTTGAATAAATTTAATTATTGAAATTCATTGATTACACAGTACTAAGATCACAAGGGACTATTCCCGGCTGTAATTTCCTCTCCAACACGATGATTATCTTATATCCCTATTACTACATTAGGATTAAAACGAGTTAATTGAGACGGTTAATTGACAGATGTATAATGAAAGTAGTAAAACTTGTTTTTTAAATTGGATACGTGTTCCGCGCACCCCAAAACTATAAAATTCACATTTTGAGGTGAAAATATTGAAACATAATGTTATGTTGAAAAAATTCCAAAAGTACGAATTCCTGTGTTAACTCCCTTATCCAGATTATATTTCTCCCCAATATGACAATTCAAGTTCACAGTTTTTGACGATAAATAAAATCAAAAATAAATAAAAAAGTAATGCTTTGCCAGTATGGTGGTACAGCTTACTGGGTATAGACACTGATAAATTAAATGGGTATAGACACTGATAACCCTTTTTTAACGCCATTCTTCAAATCTGTCCTCCTCTGTCGCTTCATTCTTAGGACTTAATACACTCTCCCCATGATCGTCACTTATACTACTCTCAACAATAATTCGTCAAACAAAATTTCGGCTTATTTCACGAAAAAGTGAAAACAATTCATGTATCTTGAAAGCGGTTGGATCAATAATGTGGGTAAGACCTTCCTGAGGCAACCTCAGAAAATTATTAAGTAAATTACATGAAAATATATCGTTCAGAATATTCGAAGGCAAAAATGTCCAACATGAACAAAACTAAATTAACAATACCCTTGTATATTTCAACCCCGCGGTAATAAGGGTTATTAGTATCAGAATCGGCTGAAATTTTGCCCCGATTTTCTTTCTTACATTCTTCTAAGGGCGAAGACCAAAAACTACTTAACATAACCTTTTACGGGTATTATACTAAATTTTATATTCAGCCATGTGAGTGAATTTTTGACACTCATTGATACCAAATCAAATTGTGGGGCATGATCGGTGTTTACTACGTAAAAATTATTCACATTTATTTCACTAATGTTAGCAAACTTGCGCTTCAACATTTTTATTCCCTAACATTCTCGTCAACTGGACAGCTGCAGAATATTCGCACGATGTCTGTACATTTATTCAAATATAATGCAAAAAAAACAGCTTTAAAATTTCCTTTTTAAGCAATTTTATTACATACGCTTATTATATATAACTCTGTAATTAAAATTTTGTCCTGTTGGATGTTTATTTAAGGTACGATGAAATAAAACATGCTGGGTTCTTTGAAATTAAGTATGTATTGTCTTTACGTTTACATCCATTTGATGACTTTACAAACCTACACATTCTTATCTGCTTTTCGACATGCTTAATGCAAATCTTTACAATATTACTTCTCGTGACGATGATGCAAAAATATTATTCATTCCTAGGAACAATCTTCAATCTCAAACTGCACGCACAGAATTGATGCTATGTTGTATTAAAAATTAAACAGCTCTTCCAATTCACATGACTGGCGAAAATATTACATTTCGCAGAGCTAAACGCCCTTCGGACATGTTCAATTGTTTAATAAACCCTTTTTTTAAATAGCTTTTTCACCTCAAACTACACAAGTAGACTGTATGTTCTTTTGCGCTGTGTGTGGCAGGACCTACCTGAGCTGCAGCACCTGGTGCTGGCGGGCAATGCGTTGGCGCGCCTGGACGCGCAGTCGCTGCCGCCAGCGCTGCGGCATCTGCACCTGGGGCGCAACCGCCTCAGCGCGCTCAACGGCACGCTCAGGTCAGCAGCCTCGCGTTTAGGCAGCGTTCCTCAGAATAAACTTTACCTACTTTTAGGGCATGGAGGGGGCTTGAAGGTGATATCTATTAGACAACTAACAATTACGTGAACTTAGGGCGAATCCACCTCAGCGCGATCAACGGCACGCTCAGGTCAGCCGCCTCGCGCTTGGCCAGCGTTCCTCAGAATAAACATTACCTACTTTTAGGGCATGGAGGGGGCTTGAAGGTGATATCTATTAGACAACTAACAATTACGTGCACTTAGGGCGCATCCACCTCAGCGCGCTCAACGGCACGCTCAGGTCAGCCGCCTCGCGCTTGGCCAGCGTTCCTCAGAATAAACTTTACCTACTTTTAGGGCATGGAGGGGGCTTGAAGGTGATATCTATTAGACAACTAACAATCACGTGCACTTAGGGCGCATCCACCTCAGCGCGCTCAACGGCACGCTCAGGTCAGCCGCCTCGCGCTTGGCCAGCGTTCGTCAGAATAAACATTACCTACTTTTAGGGCATGGAGGGGGCTTGAAGGTGATATCTATTAGACAACTAACAATCACGTGCACTTAGGGCGCAACCACCTCAGCGCGCTCAACGGCACGCTCAGGTCAGCCGCCTCGCGCTTGGCCAGCTTCCTCAGGATAAACATTACCTACTTTTAGGGCATGGAGGGGGCTTGAAGGTGATATCTATTAGACAACTAACAATCACGTGCACTTAGGGCGCAACCGCCTCCACGCGCTCAACGGCACGCTCAGGTCAGCCGCCTCGCGCTTGGCCAGCGTTCCTCAGAATAAACATTACCTACTTTTAGGGCATGGAGGGGGCTTGAAGGTGATATCTATTAGACAACTAACCATCACGTGCACTTAGGGCGCAACCACCTCAGCGCGCTCAACGGCACGCTCAGGTCAGCCGCCTCGCGCTTGGCCAGCTTTCCTCAGAATAAACATTACCTA
The DNA here is from genome assembly GCA_011170035.1 of Teleogryllus occipitalis. Taxonomy (NCBI): domain Eukaryota; kingdom Metazoa; phylum Arthropoda; class Insecta; order Orthoptera; family Gryllidae; genus Teleogryllus; species Teleogryllus occipitalis. The sequence continues at coordinate 47,750 of BLKR01005631.1, read as the reverse complement.
CTTTTAGGGCATGGAGGGGGCTTGAAGGTGATATCTATTAGACAACTAACAGTCACGTGCACTTAGGGCGCAACCACCTCAGCGCGCTCAACGGCACGCTCAGGTCAGCAGCCTCGCGCTTGGCCAGCGTTCCTCAGAATAAACATTACCTACTTTTAGGGCATGGTGTGGGCTTGAAGGTGATATCTATTAGACAACTAACAATCACGTGCACTTAGGGCGCAACCACCTCAGCGCGCTCAACGGCACGCTCAGGTCAGCCGCCTCGCGCTTAGGCAGCGTTCCTCAGAATAAACATTACCTACTTTTAGGGCATGGAGGGCGGTTGAAGATGATATCTATTTGCCAACTAACAATTACGTGCACTTAGGGCGCAACCGCCTCAGCGTGCTCAACGGCACGCTCAGGTCAGACACTTCGCGCTTGGGCAGCGTTTCTCAGAATAAACATTACCCACTTTTACGGCATGGAGCGGGGTGGAAGATTAACGAACTAGAATATACTACAGAGACTCGCTGATCCTATGGTGTGAGCGCTCTTGGTGGATGCTCGTCGAACTAATGACTGCCATGTTTTTGCAATCAAAACATGAGAGTTGTCTGTTGGTGGCGTTTAGTATTGTTGTACTGAACCGAAGTGAAAATTATATTAGTAATTTGAAGAACAATATTCACAATGCCTTCTGTATGTTCGGCGTATATCTGTAAAAACAGAAGTCATCAAACCACAAATATACAATTTTTAATTTATTTTTTTTAAATTTGTTTTTGTGATCTGTTCGTGTGTTTCTTATTGCAATAACATACACTTTCAGCCTTTATGCTAACTACAATAACACTTCAACTGCTTCCATTCTGAAGACAATAACCGATGCAAGAAGCAAAGTGTTTTTAAAGTTTGTCAATTTGTTCTCCGTACATATTGTGATTTCGTTCTTAAATGATTGGTTCTTGGCCGTGAAACATAAGAGTAAGAGGATTTATATTACGTGCGGCACGCGCCAGCCCGCCAGACGGAATACTAGAATACTGTTTCTCCAGTGGGCGCTGCTTTGACTGCAAAAAACATGGCTTCAACTTGCTGCAAAGATGGTGCCGCTTCAGCCACTCTATGTAGTGCATTGTAGCTCGTTGTTGAAGATGATATCACTCTCATCGCGCTCAAGTCTGCCTCCTCGCGCATAGACTGCTTTTCTCAGAATAAATATTACCTCGTTTTCGGACATGGAAGGGGGTTAAGATGATATCAGTGTTCCCATGAACATGCGATGGGAAATCTCTTATGGTGTCGCCGATAAATTAAGTATTTTAAAGAAAGCAAATTGAGTAGTTTGAATCCCCCCTCTCCTCCCAGTAACGCACGCTTGAAATCCTTAAATTATTATATAACATTTCTGACTACCCCGTATATTATAAATAAAAATAAATTGTATAACAGTAAAAAATTGTATTGTTTCATTTGTTATATTATAAAATTTATGGAAATTGAAGTCAGTATTAGTTGGCGTTGCTAATATGTAACAATAAGACTTTTTACAATAATATTTTTTTAGTGAAAAGGGGCACTAAAGCGAGAACATTTCTGACAATGAGCTGTGCACACGCTGTCGTGAATGACACATGGGTGTCGTAATCTAATATAGATTCAATCAATATAGTATTTCAATTTATAGTAACATTTGTACATCACAATTTATTTAATTTATATTTTTCAACATTTGATTTGTTAACATTGTAATGTTTAGTATAAGACTGAATAAAAGAAAATTATTTCAGCAATAATTGAAATATTATAAACTATATATATATATATGTATATATATATATATATATATATATATATATATATATATATATATATATATATATGCGTTACATAACACTAAGCCAACACCTTAGGTAGCAGCTGCCACAGCTCTCACCTCCGTCTTTAGTGTATATAATGTATGGACCACCAATATGACGAGGTTACAAATGAGACATTTTCACTGTCAGATACGCAACTCACCTGGCCTTCAACCGCACCTGATTTTATGCTTCGTTCGCTCGCAGTCGGCCGACATAATGGCAGTCAACTTGCTGTTCGCAGTATAGTCTAATGACCTCCCGGAGTCTACAACACCGCTTCAAGACTTGGGTATGAAAATTTCCTTGACATATAGACTGAAATGGAAACTCCAAAAACTCTCTGCTTATGTGTGATCCCGAGGCGAAAACGGTGAAATCCTTACTTCGTGAGTCCGTCCGCCCGTGCGTTCGTTCGTCACTCTCAGTTAGAACTCTTCCCGTCCACCAATCGAGACAAAAGAAGTGTTATTCAGCGCTTCTCAGACTTCTGGTGGGGAACTGGTGATATCTAGAAGATTATAAGAAACTTCTCAAAAAATCTGCGTTTTTGCGTTTTTTTAGAGCTGCATTGTAGTGATGGCCGCGCGAACACGTGCCCAAGCGCCGTCCCCATAGTCGACGCCACAAGCGCCTGTGATGGAACTAAATATGACGCCAATCTGGCGGCTCACGGCATCCAGGCGATGAATGACAGGTAGCTAGAGATTATATTGCCCTGGTGCCGCTGTTTAAAGAATGCGTTTGGAGGCCGGGGTCACTCGAAACGAAAAGGATCAATGTCAGCGTTGCCATTCCGTAGGATATTTATCGCTCTGTGATTTGTTACGTGTAGCATGTACGATAGTGCTACTGAGATACTCCCTATTTGTAGGATAATTTTAACAACAAATTTATATTGTAATATAAATCTAAAAGAATGGAACGGTAACTTGTAGAAAAGGAGCTTGCAAATGTACAAATTTTCTTTAATAATCCGACTTGATAATTCATTGAAAGAATGTACTATTCAGAACAACTCGTCTGAGAGCGTTCGGATTAGGTTCTCCAGCACCGTGTTCCGGGGTGCGTAGTGGTCGCAGCCGAAAGGTACGACAAGAAAACTTACGGTTACACATTTTTGTATATTTTATTATTAAACTTCTTAATAGAGTATATTTCTTAATTCTTAATAGAGTATTTTTTACAACTACGTCTGAGGGCGAGAGAACGAGACAACTGGTTTTTAACACATGAACATATTTTTAAAACAGTAAAGCGTCGAAGGCGTTACATTCAGCTACTTACTGATAATACGAGGAGCATGCTGGTGAGTTCTTTTCTGCATGAAATGACTCACTCTGAACAGACGGAGAGCGCGTGCGTTTCCAAGAGCTTTGGAGTAGCGGTTCCCAACCGGCGATTCGCAAACCCACAAAGGTTTGTGAGCTTTATGAAGAATATCACGAAATCACGATATTGTAATGGCAGAATTTTAAATCGCAAATGTAAAAAATATAACGGAGTAAGTACTATGTTTTTAATTGAAAATTTACACTCTCAAAGCTTAGTTCGAAACCAGTAGGTGTTAACTGATATTGGAGTCAATTCCATTTTGTTTTCAGCTAGAATAAATGTTGTGTTTTATTCTGTTCATTTTGTATTCAATTTTTTACAAATTAAACTATCAAATTAGTTTTATTTAAGTTTGTAGAAATGGTTCACTAATATTTCTGTTTTTTCTAATGAACTATTATGCGATATGGAAAAAAATGACATTTTCTTATTTTCTTTTTCTTAACGCATTCACAGGTTATTCGTCAGTTTGCTTTGGTTTTTGGAAGGGGACTCGCGGAGAAAAAGGCTGGGAACCGCTGCGTGCTGAGGAGAGGGGGAGGGTAGCGGCCCCCCGCTGAGTTCTGGTGCTGCTCGCCGGCTGCCCGGGCGCGGCGCGGCGCGGCGCGGCGCGGCGCGGCGGCGACGGGGGCGGGGCCGTGGGCGGCGAGTGCCATCTGCGCGTGCGGCGACGATTATCGCATTACGCGGCGCGCGTGTCCTCGGCGGGCGGGCGGGCGGGCGGACTCGGCTGGGCTCCGCGGCCAGGGAAACGCTCCAACTCGCCTCGCCACTTCTCCTCTCCCCTCCTCTTCTCTCCTTCCCTCTCCCTTTGCCTCCTCTCCTTCCCTGTTCCTTTCTCTCCTCTCCTTCCCTCTCCCTTTCTCTCCTCCCCTTCCCTCTCCCTTTCTCTCCTCTCCTTCCCTCTCCCTTTCTCTCCTCTCCTTCCCTCTCCCTCCTCTCTTCTCTCCTCTCTCCTCTCCCCTTCTCTCCCCTTCTCTCTTCTCTCCCCTTCTCTCTTCTCTCCCCTTCTCTCTTCTCTCCCTTTCTCTCTTCTCTCCCCTTCTCTCTTCTCTCCCCTTCTCTCTTCTCTCCCCTTCTCTCTTCTCTCTTCTTCTCTCCTTTCCTCTCTTCACTCCTCTTCTCTCCTTTCCGCTCCTTTTCTCTCCTTTTCTCTCCTCTTCTCTCCTCTTCTCTCCTCTCCTTTCCTCTCTTCACCTTTCCTTTTCTCTCCTCGCCTTTTCTCTCATTTACTCTCCTCTCCGTTTATCGCACCTCTTTCTTCTCTATTTTCCTCTCCTGTTCTCTCCTCGCTCCGCGGCTACTTCGGGGAGCTTCACCCGGCTGAGCTGCTTCAGTGGTAGCGTTAACGATATACCTGTAGCGATTCTGAGGTAGCGATAACTTGTAGGTAACGATATACCTGTAGCGAGTCCAAGGCTCGATTCTCTTGTTCTTTTAGTTTGGTCGGTCGAATTCTATCACTGTTTGGAGGAGAATCCTAGCGGTCGGCTGCACTGAACGGTAGTGTTTTTTTTTGGCCATCAATAGCGGAAGAATGCAGTTGCTGTAGGTACCCTAAGAAACGGGCCTTGGAAACGTCCGCGATCTTTCCTACCTCAAACTTGTCCCCTCCTTTCTCTCACATATTTACGTTGGCCTATATGAATTTCACTCCCACACATACATACCAGGAGACCAGATGAGTGCTTAGGACTTGTCCTAGCTGGGGCGAAGCTCCGCTGGGAGAGATACCTGGTGAAAGAAACCCAGCAAGTCCACGTGTAGGCTGGCGCCGCATCTCACCAATGAGTGGAGAGCGCCGCCACCTCCGATATTGAAAATGCACTACACTTACGGGACTAATGATAGAAGTTGAGGCGCCCTGAAACATCAATCAATCCGGGTAGCTTTAGCACATCCTTACTTCCGCGCCCTCCCGCTCGCGGCCCCACAAATAAACGGCAGCTTCCTTTCATCTAGGACATACACACGGCTTCTTTTGTTTCACAATGCACCTTGTGAACTTACATCTTATTGATTTAAATAGCTTTTGTTGTTTAGACACCACTTGCGGATCTCACATCTAACCAATCGTAACAAATGGCGTGTCAAAAGAAATGAAATTTCCCGGAGAGGTGATTAATTGCACTTTTACTTTATAAATATTGATATTTGTTGAAAAAATGTCTAAATTTGCCAAGTGCAAGTACAATCCTGTAACGATTCCTAATCATTCTTTACATCGATCGTGCATCTTACATGTTAGATCATTTATGTCAATCCATTGTTATCAATACAGACTTCTTTTACTAGCTCTCATAAATAACGTTTAGTAAGCTCATTAATACAACTCTTTCAATAAGTAATATTTCCGTTTCTCAGCTCCTCTACAGCGTAATATGAGAACATCCGTTTGCGGAGCACTTATGACTACAGTATTGACCTTCCTCGTGGAAGATCACATTAGTTAGTACATACCAGAGCTTGTTGGACAGCGGCCGGCTGTAGTGAGTAAGAAAGAACGAAAGAGAGAAAGAGAGACGCGAGGATGAGAGAGCGTGAAAAGTGAGTTTTATTCAGTATGGGTACTAAACATAAAAATCTTCTCTTTTTGTAGATTCCCTTCCCTAAATTGAGTCTTTCCTCGGATAGAAAGACGATCACCCCTCTTTCTTCCGAGTTATCAGGTAATCTGTGACAAAAATTACTCTCTGGCTCTCAACAGAATATCTAACCTAATAGAAATATGCAACAAGAAAAAGGAGCTGTTTTCTGCTATCGCGAATCTTGATCTGTTGAGGGGCGCAGCACGAATCTGCAGACGAATCTGCAGTCATTTGCCGCAAATGTGTAGTGCACGCATATCCCGGGAGGTAGCGGTTTTTCTCACCCGATAGAATGTGAGATCCGGATCTGGTATACAGGTCAATTTGTGACATTTTCTTCCTCCAGGTATCTCCGCCAGCGGGGCAGCGCCTCTGTCCGTAAAGTCCGTTTCAATTACCGACTGGTCTCCCGGCAAGTGTGGTTGTGTAGGGCATGCAAATGTGGGGAGAGGATGGAGCAAGGATGGAGGAAAGAAAGATCGTGCGTGGTCTGTGGCTCGTTTGTGAAGATATTGGTTTGGTATTCGCCTTGAATTTAGCAACGAAAACGTGAAAACAGCAAATGATCACAGTAGCCAGCCTATTGTTCAACAGACTACATCTGATTTCGACCTAGCTATGAAGCAAGTGTCGAAATCTGCCACCGTCGAACTCTAGGATCTCCGAGTCAGAGTCGCTGCAGTGGCAAACGTTGTTGCCCTGAGCCATCTCAGCTGCTAAATCCGAAGCAGTGAACGCTCTTTTCCTCATAGAAAATTAGCCCTGCCTTACGAGAGCTCAACTAATGAGAATTCGGAGAAACGATTGCGGTCAGGATCACTTCATTAATAATAGTAATATTAATAATAAAAATAATAATATCAATAATAATGATAATAATAATAATAAATTGAAAACATTTGGCAATCCTGAAAACGTAATTGTAGAAAAGAGTGAACTCTAATAAACCACGAGCTAAAACTAGAAATAGAGAAGTGCATATCCGGTCTAATTTCGCTGTAAGCAAATGTGAACATGTTAACTGATTTTTGTTTACATTTAACTACAAAATACAAAAAGATTTCTCACCCCTTTAAACAACCTGTATACAAAATATCACTCCTGAAGGTGATTTCACAATGGGTCTGCAACCTCCTTCTACTTTCAATAGTGTTATAGCTCAAAATTTCAAAATCGACACGAAGTTGAGGTTGTCTAATCTAGGTTAAGCTAGGAAATGTGACTGGCTGATAACCGCGTAGCTACGTGATCACTTCAAAGAGGGAATGTTTGCATGTGGCTTTTTGGGAAAACCAATCGGTTCCGCGAAAAAAATAGTCTAGCATAAATACCTACTAAAAAAGGGAAGTAAGACGAAATATTGATATGAAAGACACTTTGATATCATAAGCGAGACAATATAAAAGTGGCAGATTTGAACAGGTCTATGAATCTGACATCCTCCATCTAGATAGGCGGTATTCATTTACTGATATTTGCTCAGTAAAATAATTCGACCGGTGGAAGCCTTTTTCTTTATAGGATGTAGACTTACTAGAACTCTGTCATCAAACTTCTGAGTCATCAAACTTCACGATGAAATCGCAACCCAACTTAGAATCATCCGAGTGGCTACACACGGCTGCATAAAGCTTCTTCATTGCACTCACTTGGCTCTATCGTTGTGGCGCCGAGAAATTAAGCACACAGATGGGAGTTTCTAAAAGTATATATTTTTTTGTGATCGAAATTCCAACCCCGCTTGCGGTGAAAATGAAGATAACGCTATGTGCGGCTCCTCTCTCTACACCAATATGTCACCCCTGCCATCCGTAGGATCTGGCGAAGGGGTGATCCCCTTTGATCGCCGAAAGAGATTTTAATTTTGATTACCGCTAAAGCATTTTGATAAATGGAACACGTGTGGATTTCGTTTTTAATTAGGATGCAATTGTTTAGTGTCATGACATATCTCGACGTTACACGTTTCGAAAATTTTGAATTGGCTGGATTCTATGATGATTTATGCTAATTGCTAAGGTCGGTGCTTGGCCTTCACTTGCGAAATTTCAAGTGGTGGGAGAAAAACTGGCCACAGCAAATTGTCGATATCTAGTAACAATGATTGATTATTAGTGATTGATTGTTAGTGATTCCGGGCGCGTCACGTACTAGGGTCACTCCTTCCGTAAGTGCAGTGTATGTTTTTTTCTCGGGAAGTGGCAGTGTTCTTCCCCCGCTGGTTGGCGAGATCCGGAGGCGACCTACCGTCGGCTAGCGTGAATTTCTCCAACCAGGTATCTCCCATCAGCTGGGAAAGTTCTAAGCTCCCGACCGATCTCCCGTATGTGCGGTAGTGTCGTGCATGTTAGTGCAAGTATAAGGGGTGAGGATAGGACAAGGAAGAAGTAGGAAAGATCGCGTGCGGTCTGTGGCCCGTTTGTTAGGGCATCGCTCCGTCATTCGCCTGTTGTTGATCGAAAAAAAAAACACGGAAAACTACCGATCAGAGCATCCGGACGCTAGAATTATCTTCCACACAGCGACTGAATTGAACCCAGTTGACAAGCTAGTGTCGAAAATCCCGCCGCCGTCGGAACTCGACCCCAGGGCCTTCCGGTCAGAGGGACTGCAGTGACATCTAGAAACAAGCAATCTTAACCTGATCACTAACAACTAGCCTGCATAATTCAGGCGTGTTCCTTTCCATTCACATGTTTTAGCTGTTTGGCAAAAAATATATTTGCGGCCCGAAAGAGCGCGGAGTATTGCGATTATGTAGGTGTTGGGGAAAAGAGGTCTGTAAAGCAATAGAGAGAAGCAAATGATATGAATTTTCCCGTTCTGCGGGCGCACAGACTGACCAGTGATTTTCGCGTGCCCTAAGTTTTCCTATCTTTTACCTACCTTCCTAAGTTTTACACGACTTCCTCGTCGAAATTTCGTCCCAGTTTTCATATATTCTCTTCAATTGTTGAAAAAGGTTCTTCTAAAATCGTCCATCTAACCTGCCCTCATTACTTCGCTTTTCATTTCACGGAATAGAGTGCTTACATAAAGTATCCTATGCTTTCTTTACTATGTCTTGACTATTTGTCGTTAAATGAGCATCCGTAACTTTTCGTAAGAATCCATTGTTTTGTACCTATTTGTTACGTGCTTCTGCTAAATAAGCCACTGTAGGGCCAAGGAAAGTTATGAGTAGACATCGGATGTTTAGGGAAATGCCTATTTTTTTCTAGAGAACTTATTTAAAGGCTGATTATATATGCCCGCGAATCATGACAAATGATGACATTTGACGGAATTTTATAATGCTTATTTTTGCTTTTAAGCATAGATGCCTATTTTTTGCATAAATACCTTTTTTAGGACTTTTTTGCATTTTATTTCTTATATTTATATACAATGCTAAGATATCGGAAAATCGGCGATGGTCCAACGTGACCATTCATTACGAAACCTTCAATTCACGTCTTGAAATTTAAAATTACGAGAGAATTCCTGAAAGTATACCCACTGATTTTTCTCCATTTCCCTATTTCACAATTACTAGCCATGATCTGAGAACATGGACCATTGACAATACGTCGAAGGAACAGAAATTTTAAGTGGAAACAAATATAAATTCCCAGAAGGTTTCAGTGTTGCTAGTGTTGGACTGCTAAAATATATGCCAGTCACATCGTTCAGAGATATCCTTCTCCGCATTCAAACTGATTTTGTCTCCCAGTCGTCGAAAATTTGAAATTGTGATCCTTGAAAAGTTACTGGTAACATGTAAATATTACTGGTTAATGGAAACTTAATGGAAATTAAGAATAAAATGTAGAAGAGTTGTAAAACAAGATTTACATCTTTACATTAAAATGTACGAACTGGTTTTGTGCATTTAAGTTTACAAAATTACATATACAAAAATTACAATTTTCCATTTTATTGTGTATGTAACTTATGACAGTGCCTTTTCCCTCCTTATTCTTGACTTTTTGAGCGCCTTTTTAGGCGCCTAAAAGACGATTTTTAGTGCCTAAACATCCGATGTCTAGTTATGAGCATTAAGCCTCTGATTTAGAGTACGAGAAACACAATGAAATTCATGATATAAATTGAAGACCTTGGGAAAATAATGTTCTATGCTACATTTCTGATGCAACAGAACATTAGTGTATTTCAATGCAAAGACGTTTACGTATTATTGGACATAATGCGTATATTTCGTGTTGTGAATGTTGGTAGATTGTAAAAAATAAATAAATCCATGCCTTTGTCTCATTTATGGAAATTTTTAAACCTTTATTTTCATTTTTCTCAAAACTTCATAGAGTGCCATAGCATGTTATTGCCCCGAGGTCTTCAATTGTTTTTGTTAATTTGTTTTGGAGTATAGAAACGATTAATTAGTGTAATATTGTTTCTCTTGGGAAATATTTCTTCACTTTTCGTACATCCGGTTTTCGCCAAAACCTTCTGGAACGGTCATGCAAATCGCCGCGGTCCTTCTGCACAGCAGTTGCTGGCAAGGCCGGTTGGGGGCGGGGGCGACGGGAGCGACGGGGGTGACGGGGGCGGCGCAACGGCCTTCGTGTTAGCCCACGGCGCCAGCGCAAGATTGTGTGTGTGTGTGTGTGTATGTGTGTGCGTGTGTGCGCGTGTGTGTGTGTGGTATCTGTCACTCGCAGTTGCGAGCGGGCCCCGGGCATACTCTGACCTCCTGCGGTGCTTGTTGTGGCTTCTCTATCTCTGCCCCGAGGTCGCTTCTCTTTCAATCTGCTCGCGGGTTAATCCAATCACTTGGTCGACGCGCGACTTCGCCAAAGCTAGCGCTAATAGTACGCTCTCATTCTGTGTACGCGGCCTTCATTGTACAGCTGAGAAATAACAACTGGTTTGGCAACTGTAAGCGTTCGATATGAGTAACCAAAACACGAGTTAATTTCTGCTTCGTACACGTTTCCCAAGAAGTGCTGTCTTAACACAGAGACTCGCGGAATCTAATGTCAAACGTTTGTTACACACTTACTTATTTAAACAAAAATTATTAATTACCAAAGGGGGATTCATCCTCAGAACAATTGTATATAGTTTTCTTTCAAAAATGTTTTTAATTGCATTTAATCTGCATTTTAAATTTTTACCAATCATCAGGTGAAGTCCTACAGTTTTATGAAGGTACGTCTTTCTGAGATAAGTCCGTAAAGCTGATGATGTTGCGTAAATACCTCCGGGAAAGTCATGTTAACGTCGTGATCTTCACACGTTCAGTTTTAGCTTGCGAATCTAAATAAAATACTATTACCTTAAGAAATTACTTCTAAGCTAGGTTCACGTTCACTAAAGTTAACTATACTAGTTTCTTCAAGTATTAATAGATTGCATTTTCTTCTTAGTTAATTTGATCTTAATTATTAATTTTAGTCATTTCAATTTTTACAAGATTCCAAAAGAAATGTTCCCGCTGCACTTCTTTGCGACTGTGGTTTTAGCAAACTGCGAATTCTTTTCGTCATTTGTAACAAGTTTTGTCAATTTAAATGAATTTAAATCAAATTCTTTCTTAAAATCCCTGTATAACAATAAAATACTACAAATAATGATTGATTTGTAATAATGTATATTTAAATTATTGTCTAAAAGAACAAGGGGCCTTGTATCCTCACACTTTTTTGTCTAATTGATGATTCCGAACAGAATTATTCCCCTTCGGTGAGTAGCAAACTCTACAAGTTTTAAGTGCGAGTAAAAGTGCCTAAAATGCATGTGATAATGCAACTCTTTAACATACAAGTAGTTATTATTTGCGGAATTATTCAAAACAATTACAGTTATTCAAAATGAGTATATCTCGTGCCTTGCGGGAACTGCGTCTTAATCCTTGAGATAAACAACCTCTCAAATGCCTCTATGACGTAGCGATATGACGCACGTTGAGAGTGTGATGCGAGGAAGCACCTATCCGCCGGGGGGGGGGGGCAGGTCTCCTGCAGGGATGCGACCGCGACTGCCGATTGGTTCTCTCCCTCCGCGCCGCTGCCAATCAGACTCAATTGCGAAGGCGACAGCGACGGTTGCACTGTCCTCGAACGTGTCATCGGACTGGTTCCAAGAAATAATTTGGTCCATTTCAGACGCTATAATACCCTTCGACGTGCGTTATTGTTTCTCAATCGACTGCTAAGTGGCAAATTTTTGGAAGGAAAAGGGTTGACGAAAAAATGTTTCATCCAGGAAAGTTCATAGTCATAGTGACTGCGCAGATCTAACGAAGATGTCCTTGATTAAGCAGTTTGGATTGCGCAGTCGAATAGATTGGAGTCCCCGCGCCTCAGGCTACCGTTGACATAAGTCAGTTAACGATTGGCATAAGTCAGGATATATCTGCAAGCGGAGAAATGAGACCCTGGCAACGGTCACTAAATTAAAAGGTACATCGTATTCCCAGATGAAGAAATAATTTTCCAGAAATAAGGTTTACACCAACATCGATTCTGCATTCTGCACTGAAATTTTGGAATGGTTTCCAGTAATATGATAAGCATAATATAGACAGAATCTACGTTTTGCCACCCAATAGCACTAACAAACTATTAATCGCGCCACTTGTTTATTAGAGGTGCATCATAATCATCGACTGATCAGGAATTTTCACCCCTTCTTCTTTACAACCTATCGTCGGTCATACGATACCCTCAACGTTACATATTGAGACAATAGCACGTTCTACATGGGAAGTCGCGCGGACAAACTACGGGTCGCGGCGTTTGTTCTTCGGAAATGACTTGCCGAATGCCCATGGTGACCTCCCGGGACTTATTGTCTCTGCCAGAACAGCTTCCCGCATTCTCCACAGTGATCTGGAGATCGACTGAGAGTTGCACCTCTGTAAGTAGAGGAGGAAGGTGAGAGATCTGACCTCTACCCCTCCGGCCGACCCTGAGAAGCTTCTAATAGTCAAAATCGCTTCCGAATTTGAGTAAGTAGAGATTCCCAAACTTAAGACCCCAGAGGATCCACAACACAGCCCACAGAGATGCACAACAGCCTCTAGCGGCTCCACATAGACTTCAGGAGGTCCACATAGCCCCAGAGTGCCCGCATAGCTCCCCAGAAGGCCCGCATTGCCCTCAGAGGATCCACAATAGAGCCTCTAGCGCCTCCACACAGACTCTAGGAGGTCCACATAGCCCCAGAGTACCCGCATAGCCCCGGAAGGTTCGCATAGCCCTCAGAGGATCCACAATAGAGCCTGTAGCGCCTCCACACAGACTCTAGGAGGTTCACATAGCCCCAGAGTGCCCGCATAGCCCCCGGAAGGTCCGCATAGCCCTCAGAGGATCCACAATAGAGCCTGTAGCGCCTCCACACAGACTCTAGGAGGTCCCCATAGTGCCCGCATTGCCCCCGAAGGTGCCCAGTGCGTGCCCAGTGCGGGGAGCGCTGGTGTGCGCGTCGCGCGAGCGAAGGCGTGTCGGTTGCTCCAGGGGCCTGTCGCAGCTGGAGTGGCTGTTCGTGAACGGCAACCAGCTGGCGCAGCTGGACGGGGAGCTGCCGGCGGACTGCGCGCAGCTGCTGCTGCTGCACGCGGCCTCCAACCGCCTGCACCGCTTGCCGGCGGAGCTGCGCGCGTGTGCGCAGCTGGAGTCGCTGTTCGCGCAGGGCAACGAGCTGGAGGTGCTGGGCGGCGCCCTGCAGCGCGCGCGCCGTCTGCGCCGCCTGCACCTCTCGCACAACCGCATCGCGCAGGTACCGCCCCACCCACGCAAGGACGCTTAATGGATTGATTACACTGGCACAAAGAAAAGGAGTCATGGCAAAGAGTTGACACATGACTCTCTATGTATTTCCACGCGCTGAATCCGAATCTGAAACCATCACCCTCTATTTTTATTAAATTGCACCAGAATCCATCACCCTCTATTTTTATTAAATTGCACCACAATCCATCACCCTCTATTTTTATTAAATTGCAAAAAAAAACATCCTGACATTGAATTGTTTTGTGTTGGGGTTTTTTGCCAGTACCAAAGACTTGACACCTGTCTCTCTCTGAATCCGAATCTGAAACCAGAATTGCGCCATAACCCTCTATTTGTTTTAAAATGGCTCAAAACCATCGTGACATTGATTTTTTTTGTTTGGGAGTTGTTAAACCCAAAGACTTGACACCTGTCTCTGTATGTATTTTGATGCGCTCAATCCGAATCTGAAGCCAGAATGGCGCCATCACCCTCTATTTTTTTAAATGCAAAACAAAAACAACATCGTGACATTGCATTTATTTTTGTGTTTGGGAGTTGTTGTCAGACCCAAAGACTTGACACGTGTCTCTCTATGTATTTCAACACGTTGAATCCGAAAATGAAATTAGAATTGCGCCACCACCCTCCGTTTTTTTAAATCGCAAAAACTCACCCTCAAATTTACATTCTACAATTTCATTGTGGTTTTTCGCGATTAAAAAAAACTGGAGGGTGGTGGCGCAAATTTGGCTTCAAACTCGGATTCAGCGCTTCGAATTACGTAGAGAAACATGTATTAAGTCTTTAGATCTGTCAATAACCTCCTAAAACAAAAAATACAATTTCACGATTGTTTTTCGCGATTGAATAACCGAATTCAGCTCGTCGAAATACATAAAGAGACGTATGGTCAAGGTTTTGGGTCTGCAAACTCTTTTTTGTGTGCCTGCTATTGATTCCCGGCGCGTCAACTTCTAAGAGCATGAGTATAGAGCATGAGCATAAGTGTAGAGCATGTTTTTCCTACCCGTCGAAAGTCGGCGCTGGATGTTCCCTACCTATGTTGCCAGGTTCGAAAATCCTGCCACAGTTGGATCTCGAACCCAGAACCTTCCGGTTAGAGGTATGCAGAGGCATCATCAATTGATACCCTGAGTCGCGTCTCCCGGTCCCGTAAGTTGGGATGCGACGTCTATGTTTTCAAAACGTCGATATTTTAAACGTCGGCCGGCTGAGTTCAGCATATTGCCGTTGCTTCTCCAACCACATCGCGCATCTACTCCACCACTCACCCACTCAATAACGCTTAATGGATTGATTAGTGATTCTGGGCACACCAACTGCTTAAGTCATTGGCCCCGTAAGTGTAGTGCGTGTTGTTTTTCTCGTAAGATGGCAGTGATCTTCCCCTCGATGGATGGTGAGATCCGTCACCAACCTACCTGTAGGTTAGCGGGGGCTTTCAACAGTCAGGTATCTTCCACCAGCAGAGCACCGCCCCAACCGGGAGAAGCTCTAAGCTCCCGACCGGTTGAGTGGTAGTGTAGTGCACCTAAGTGTAAGTGTGTGTAAGTGTAAGCGGTCCGTGGCCCGTTTGTTAGGGTACTGCTCCGGCATTCGCCTAGTATTGACCGGAGAAACCACGGAAAACTACCCATCAGTACAGCCGGCCGTTAGAATACTTCTCCAATAAACAGCTGAATTCAGCTTAGTTATGTAGCTAGTCTCCAAAATTCTGCCACCGCTTGGTCTCGAGCCTAGGGTCTCCCGATCAGAGGCACTGCAGTGATATCAATTAATGCTTCGAACTATCACTCCCGGTCCCGTAAGTAGGGATGCGTCGTCGAGGTCAATGTTTATCAAAATGTCGATATTTTAAACATCGGTCGACTGAGCTAAGCGCATTTCCGTTGCTTCTCCAGCGACTCTGTCCGGAAGGTTCCAGTGTTCGAGTCCCGACAGTCTCGGATTTTCGCTTAACAGCTGGAACGAATTCAGCCGGCGTCTGTATGAGAATTCTAGCGGCCGACTGATCTGATCGGTTGCTTTTCTTGGATTTCTCCGATCAATTTTAGGCGAATCCTGGTGCAGTACCCTAGCAAAAGGCCATTGAACGCACGCGGTCTTTCCTTTCTTTTCCTTGTCCTATTCTCACCTCTTACTTACACACATGCACTTCACTATCGCAGTTGTGAAGTTGTAAAATAAGCTTAGGTCTAGAGCGGTGCCTCTCTGGGGGCACCTGGAAGGGGAATCCTTCAAGCTGGATTTTAGGTCGGCGCAGGATCGCACCATCCAGCGGGGGAGAAATCATCCCTACCTCCCCGATAATACATTCACTACACTTACGTGACAAATACATCTGACGAGCCTGGGAATGTTAATCAATCAATCAATCGTTAAATATCGATTTATTAAAGTCTATGTGCCTATGTCTGCTGTTTTGGGCTCAATGTTTTGTTTGTAAATAAGAGTTTTTGCACAACATAATGATATTAGGCCACCACATGAATAATAGCGTGTGAAGAGTTAAAAGACTTACTCCGCAACAAATGGAAGTAGTTCTGACCAGTGGCATCAGAGCGTGTGCTAAACTCCATAATGCCTCATCCTCTTCATTCGCCACGAAAGAGCTGCCTAACAACCACTGATCTGTAAGATAACTACATTTTGTAATTATAGTAAAACAATGATTTATCTCCATAGCAGCAATTCATCTTAACATAGAATAAGAGCCGAAAAATCGCAGCCAACTTTAAAAAATGTGTGGCAAACTTTTATGATTATCTTTTGCCATTGCTCTTCAATTGTTCAGTTGATGACTGCTCTAATACTGCAGTTCTTTGCTTTTGTTGACCTGTACAATTACATTGCAAATTCTTGCTTTCCAATTTCAGAATAGCAACTCCTCTGTTTGTAGAGCGAGTTTTGCCGACTTTTTACTTACATTTGTGCACTGCACTTATTAATTTCCAATTGCATAAGTCGTGTCCTTCTTTTTTATTATTGTTTTCATTCAATTACCTCTCGGGTGATTCATGGACAGCGTGCTAGCCTTTTAAGAGGCGGTCCCAGGTTCGATTCCTACCGGAACCAGTATCTTTCTAAAACAAATCGTCTCAGTTTCTATAGCTGTGTGCGAAAAGAAAAATCTCAGGCAGGCCTACTAAACTAGGTACGGTGATGGGAACTCGTCATGCCCGCCACATGTCTCATTTACCCCCACGCGCGGATAATAAATAAAAACAGGGTCCAGGTCTGGTCTGTTAGCTGGCAAAAGTCGGATGACTATCTGATTAAAATGTCAAATACATACTACATACATCACTATATTAATGGAATTGATTAATGATCCAGGGCGCATCAACTGCTAAGGTAACTAGTCCCGTAAGAGTGGTGCGTGTTTTTAATGCTGGAGGTGGCAGTGATATTCTTCCCCCGTTCGCTGGCGAGCAACTGCGCCGATCTATTTCGACTTCCAGAGCGGCTTCCAAGGCCGGAGTAGTACCCTAACAAACGGGTCACGTACCACGCACGATTTCCTTCCTCGTATTGTTCTTTCCTCCCCTTTCTTGCACACACACACACTCACATGCACTACAGTACCATATATGTCGGGAGACTATTCGGGAGCTTAGAGCTTGACCGTGGTCACGCTGGTGGGAGGTACATGGGTGGGGGTGGGGGTAAAACCCCGGTAGCCGACGGTAGGTCGACACCAGATCTGGCCATCCAGCAGGGGAAGACCACCGTCACCTCCCGAGCAAAAGCACGCACTACACTTACGGGACTAATGACCATAGTAGTTGACGCGCCCGGAATCACAATCAGTCAATCAATCGAAGGAAAAAATTATTTTTAAAAAAAAATTTGCTTGTGCGTTGACGACTTCTGTTTTGCTGAAACGCCGCTGGTCTTGTTGCAGGTGTCGGAGGACGAGTTCCAGGAGTTGGAGGCGCTGGAGGAGCTGCAGCTGGGCCACAACCGCCTGCGCGAGCTGAACGGGTCGCTGCTGCCGCTGCGCGCGCTGCGCTGCCTCAACCTGACGCACAACCGCTTCGAGCGCTTCTCGCTGCGCGAGATCCTGGGGCTGCGCCGCCTCTTCGTCATCGACCTGTCCGCCAACAACATCAGCGCGCTGGCGGGCCACGTGGCGCAGAACGTGGTGGACGCCGAGACGCGCGTGGTGGAGCTGCGCCTGGAGCACAACCGCCTGCGCGCGCTCGACGGCGCGCTCATGGGGCTGCACGGCCTGCAGCGCCTCAACCTCAGCCACAACCTGCTCGAGCAGATCATGCCCGACGACCTCATCGGCCTCGAGGGCCTGCGCGTGCTCGACATCTCCTTCAACCGGCTCAAGACGCTCGAGGAGACCTCCAAGGTGCGCCTACACCCCCTCCCCCTCACCCACACACTCGCACTCAGAAGAGGAATAGACATCCCAAACGCGTCACTTACTATAGTTACTATTTCCGTAAATATAGTGCTTGTTATTTCCGAGGTGAAGGTGATCTTCCTCCTCAGGAAAGTAAGATCCGATGTTGACATCGGAGCCTCCCGGCCAGAGTCACTGCTGTGGAAAGAATTATTTTACTGAGCCATCTCAGCCGGTAAAAGATAACTTGAAAACATTCAATTAAACATGTTTTGTCACCCCCGGCTGCGATAACGGTTGTCTATAGTTGAATTTTCGTTGATCTGAAGATACTAGGTTGGAATCCAACCATATCTTCGACTGGGGAATCAACTTAGATAACCACATACGGTAAATGATAGTCCCCTGCAGTTTTTATCCTTAATATCATGACACATGCTAACAGCGTTTTGGAGCTAAAATGTTCGTTCGTTAACTTTTTTAATTAATTATTTATTCATTGGCGCGAAGTTCGATATGACTCTTTCGCCAGTTTATTTTGCAAAGCAGATGCCGACAAGTGCGTTTGAGTGTACGGGAGTCTTTGCAGAACACATTTGGGTACTCAATCAACCTATCCTGTATTGTCCGTGATTATCCGTGAGAAAATGGCCTCATCACATGTTCCGTTTGACAAACTATCAACAAAATAGCCTACAAATATCGTGTTGGTGCAGACGAGTAAAAATATGGGAACAATCAATTGTTTCATACACCGGAGTACATATTTCATAAGACTCACGCGCAAACTACGGCGTTCTAACTGTGCTTGTGCTGACAGTCAGCATCAGTCATCAGCATCAGCTGATGCACTAGACCACCGTGTATTGGTCTGTAGCTCCGCCGCGTCGTCGCTTGTATTGTGGACAAGACTGTCATTTCAATCTGCCAATACCGTTCTCTATTATTTTTTTTAACGAAACGCACGTAATATACGAAGAAGCTTCTTACAACGCAAAAGAAACAGCTAGACAAAAAAATTCTCCCAAACCGCCGCCAATTTTGTCCTCAAGTGATTTCACGAATAATCTCAAGGCTTCGGGAAAGAGGCATATGTTCACCTCGCTCATGAAACAGTAAAACGAAGACCAGAATACATTTGCGGGATACTCGAGGCCATTTTTCGCGATTTCTTTGTTTCACAGAGCATCCTGTAGCGTGTTTAGCAAAAACAACCTCTATCGAAATACATTGCTTGAGAAAGCAGAAAGGACTTGATATCGGCCTAAGCAAAAATAATTTGCTAAGTTGTTTTAAGGAAGCTCATGAAATATCCACTGTTCCCTCAGATATTTTTATTTAGTTATGAGATAACCTAGCTGAAGAGCATTACCACATCTGAGTGAAAGGAAACCTACGTGTTAATTTTTGTACAATCATTTATCGGATAATCTAAGCAGGCTATCGTTAGCTAATGCTGCACAAAATGACATGCGGAAGCATCAGTTCGAACTGCGCGGCCAGAAATAATCAACAAACTCGATATCGTAATAAACATTTTAGCTGAAAAACCCTATTGGAAAGTGTCTTGATATTAAGTATAGAAACTACAGGGGACTATCACTTATCGTATGTGGGTGGACTATCTAAAGCAAAAGACACACTGAGCATATACAAAAAGTAATTCGAACATTCCAGGAGTTTTGTTTATTTTCATAAGGCTTGGTATTCAGCGTTCATGGATACGCCGCTGCATAACATGGTTATATTTTATAACAAACATACATTTTAAGAATATCTAATATATTAAATGATTGTGATATACACCGTACACTTGATAATTTTAAAGTATTCGACTTTACGACAAGCTATTTTGTCCTCATTCGACTGTTTCACCGAAACGTGGAGAAACAGTCACCGCAGACACGCACCTGTGACTGCTGCATTGCAGCAGTGGGATTTCGCGCCCGGAAATAACATTTAAACACAATTCTTTGGATTTTTTTTTTGAAAAACCATATGTGCCATTATTCAAGAAAATCAACACAGAATTTGGAATATATTTTGTAAGCTTTCGGACACCTGTAGATGACATCACGAACGATGGGTGTTATCGCTATAATGATTACCGACAATTCCAATGCCCTCAAAACACTCAAGTAATTTTGATAAAATTTTATGCAACTCTATAATGTTAAGAGAAATACCTTCGCAGGTACCTGTCACACGAGTGTTGTGAGCCACGAAAGGTAGTTAATCCATTTTACCGAATTAACATCTTGTAACCATTTATTATGATCACATAGTAAACGTTTTGTAAATTTACCGTTGACAAAACAGAAATAAATTAATGCTCGTAGAGAAAATTATGCTAAAGCTTCGTCAGAAATAAAAGAAATAACAGGAAAATAATCTTTGGGATTCCTAAGTGTAAAGCTGATAAAAAATTAAATATAACCAAACCATTCAGTAGCTAGTGGGAATGAGCGACATACCCTCCCATTAATGTTATTATTTAACAGAAACTTAAACCTTAAATTCATGACATTTTAAGATGTAAATAAATGAAGTTATGCGGAAAACATCCAAGCCACAACAATCTAAATAACTAAAGGCCAAAATAACAGACATTTGTAATAACTAAAATGCCAAAATAACAAACACTTATAATTACTCAAAAACCAAAATAACAGACATTAGTTATTTTGGTTTTTATTTAGTTATTAGTTATTTTATTTTTTAGTTATTTACGTTATTACAATATATCACAGACGAATATCCTGCTACATATAACAATCAAAATAGTTTAAATATAGCTAGGAAAGCTGGTACACATCTTAAAATTTCGAGCAGCATGAATGGCTCCTGAAAATTAGATATGTGTAGAATGTGTCTGTAGAAAGATCAGAAAGTCCTACATGATCACTACGAAAATAGAAAACCTAATAAAACATTGTTTTATGTCATTCAATATTAGATCCCGAAAACTAATAAAACAGGAAGGCTTACAAATTCTGGAACAATACAATTGCTATTCACTGCAAACACAAAGTTGAATATATTTTGATGCGTTCATTCTATTAACAATGATTTTTTTAAATTTAGTGTTTGTAGTTCTAAAAAGTCGGTTAATAATAAAACGCCTTGGTATCACTATCTTTCATTTAAAGAAAAAATGACGAAATTTAGTTGAAAACAAAGCTCGAACTTCTTTCTAAACGAAAACTATTTCAAATACAAAGATTTTTGCATTTTTCTAAATATCGGAGGTTTTAAGCAAAACCGACAAAATCATACTTATAATATAAAACAATGTTTAGCTACTTTCCAGAAATTTTGTAAATAAAGAAATAAAATAAATCTTTTAATCTGTCAGAGTTATGTGTGATATACATACCTCCATACCGACAGGAATCTGTCGACATAGTCATTTCGATTTCCGGGTTCCAAACTGTGGGTCTCCTTTCTGTACAAATGTACAAATATTTCCCATCTTTCGAACAGTTCTAATCTCTTCCCTGCTGTGTGCTGATGAACTTTTAACACGGTTTCCTCCTCACATACTACTTCACTTAACTACAATACTATAGTAAAAAGGTTCGTTATTATTGATCTTTATAAATACGCCTGTACGAACATAAATATCTTTTTGTTTATTGGCATGTAATTGCATTAATATGCAAACTAATTACAAAAGTGACAGATACTTCTTCACCGACCTAAATGTTTAATAGTTCTACATTAAATAAATATTGTAATGATTATTTTACATCGTTACTCAAAAGATAATTTTTGCACTGTTTGCAATATTATGTCAAATTAAAGGAAAATGTAGTTTTGCAATGTGTCTTCAAAAAAAGAGGTGCGAAGGTCAAAAGGGAGAAGTGTCAAATTAAAAACCCGCAATAGATAATGACTAGGGAGAATTTCTTGATGAGAGAACATAATGTTTGTTTCAGACATTCCTCCCGTCTTTGGAAGGTCTATTTGCATCCAACAACCTATTGACATCGTTGCAGCAAGATTTTCACGGCCTGCCGACTTTATGTTGGGCTGATCTAGCCAATAACCAGATCGAGACGATTGGTCGCGAATTAGCTGCGAAAACCAGATGCCGCATCCATGGAGTTCTGGGCACGCTCAGAATATATTTGTACGGTAAGTACTGGGCACAGGGTTCCTTAGGTGGGTACGCGAATGTACACGTAAGCTTCCGCGGATCGAGTCAATCACTTCTCGTCTGTCCGGGTGACGCCGCGTAGTGGGCTGAGAGGCCGACATTTCGCCTGTCATGTCGCAGGCTTCCTCAGGGCAATGATTGCCGTGACTGCAGTGACTCACTGCCCTGAGGAAGCTTGCGTCATGACAGGCGAAACGTCGGCCTCTCAGCCCACTACGCGGCGTCACCCGGACAGCTAAGAAAGTATGGGTAAGCGATGGGTAAGCACCAGGTGAAGTAGCAGAGAAGAAGGGAGACTATGAAAGGCATTGCCTCGGAATGACGCTCATTTCAATGCAATGATAGCTTGGTCTTGATATTTATCTGAGCCTACTCCTTGCTTCTCTATGTTAACAAGCCTGGAGGAGAATTCTAGCGGCCGGCTCTGATCTACTTTTGCTCTATCTATCTCTATATGCTCTGATCGGTAGTTTTCCGTGGTTTCTCCGATCAACACCAGGCGAATGCCGGGGCAGTACCCTAACAAACGGGCCACGGACCGCGCGCGGTCTGTCCTTCCTGTTCCTTGTCCGATCCTCTCCCCTTACACACTTACACTAACATGCACTACACTACTACATATTCCGGGAGACCGGTCGGAAGCTTAGAGCTTGTCCCAGCTGGGGCGGTGCCCCGCTAGTGGGAGAGTCCTGGTTAGGGGGAAACCCCACTAGCCGACGGTAGATCGTCGCCGGATCTCGCCATCCGGCCGGGGAAGATCACCGCCATCTCCCGAAAAAAACATGCACTACACTAACGGGACTAATGACCAAAGCAGTTGACGCGCCCGGAAACACGAAAAAAAAAAACCAAACCAAATCTATCTAAACAAGCCTTGACAATCCTCTGCTTTTCTTACCTTCACTGTTCCCTTGAGCAAAACATTGTAATTGTGTCTTACCATGCGATCCCTCAGTAGAGTATTCTATTAGCAAGGCCTGTCGGCAATATTGATAACGGTTCGCACGCCAAGTTCACTCACTACTGGTATTGTAATTAGCCATTATATGTCCCGTAAAAGGGCAATTGGCCTCGGCGCCGTTAGATTCCGGGTTTCCTAATCGGTCACCCAACAAGGAACCCGCGATTCTAGAATTCACTTAACCTTCGTGACTAAACGAATTCGGCTAGCGTCGTCGGCTGCGGGGTCGTGGCCTTTCAGTAAAACCATCTCAACATTCGCTTGGAGAAACCACGAAAACCCGGTACGGGGATTGAACCCGGCCTTCCGAATGCCAAGTCAGTTCGCTACGCCCTGAGCCACTTCGCTCGGTTCACTTTTGGTACATATACGCAAATGTACATCCCATCATTCTATTCAGAAGTACGAACTAGTTGTTTAGTTTTCGATAAAAAGTAACATTCTGCTACCGACGTTCGACTAGTAGCCGTTGCGGCTTGGCGTGAAATGGCGGGTGTCTGGGAGAAAGTAGAGACCCAGTTCGATTCTGTAGGATGAAAACTGTCGTAGACTAGAGGTAAAAAACAATGGAGGTCGTAGGTGAAAAGATGGTGAATTGCATACAATTCAAAACCATAAAAAACCTTTTTACATACATAAGAAAATTAATGAAAGAATTCCAATTTTCGTGTACAAAAACGTGACTATTAATTCACCAGAGGTTTCGGGCGCGAGAATTTGCGTTAGTGCTCCGCTGGTGAAACAGAATGCACTCGAGGCTATTCTGAACAAGCTTTCGAAGTTTTCCGTTTGGTCACTTTAACTAAGAAATGTTTAAAGAAGCCTGATGGAATTTACAAAGTAAGGAAGCAACAAACATTTTTATATCCTCGATAATATTTTTAATTATTTTTCATGCAAAATTTAAAATTCACGCAACAGACAAAGAATTAAAATATATTTTCAAAGTCTTTTCCCTAAAAACATTGTACGAAACTATTTAATTATTTATTTATTTAATTAGAATTTACGGACACACAAGATCATTAAATCGTGTTTAGTGTTTTTTAATAAATAAAATAAACATGCCTATTACTTTCTGTTTGTGATACAAAATGATTGCTTTCAACACAAGAACATATAATAACAATATCAATAATAATAATAACAATATTAATAATAATAACAATAATAATAATAAAGGAGTACAATACAAGCCGAACATGCAATAATCATACTATCACTAATATTAAGTATTATAACAAATATTTCAACTCGTATGATATATAATAATTATAATTATATGTCGGTGATGCTTAAATTTAATACAATATATGAATAATATGAAATATTTTGTATTTGTCCAATTATTTAGAAAGCAGAAAACTAGTTCTTTTTAAGAACTGTGCAATATTAGAGTAATTCGTTTCTAAAATTTGATAGTATAATTTAAGTATTTAAATTGTTCTGGATATTATTGGAGTAGCTTCGAATAATTTGAACAACTTGAATATTTTGAACCTTCTTCAAGACTGCATATTATTTTATGACCAATGTATGAACTACTTTCATTCTTCAACACTAATAATGCATTAATGAATAATTTAACGTACATATATTTTAAGCAGTGACTTAAATAGTGATTTCCTCACAATAAAATAGGTTTTCATCTTGCAATATTATATTTATAATTTTTATAAATTATTTAAACCCCAAATCATATGTCAATACAATAATTGTCAATTATTAATTGTCAATCTACTAGTATCTATTTTGTCTTAAAAACATAAGCATGAAGATGGCTAAAGGCATTTAGCCGAAATGTTGCTAATTGCCAATTTATAATGAAGAATTAAAAAACAGAATCAATTCCTTTTGTATTAAAAGCTGAATTCTTTAATTTAAAAGAAACTGTTTATTTATCAATAAATAGACATTTATATAAAGAATAAAAGTTGTATTCAACTTTATTCTTTCACATATACATACATGTGAAAGCAAGTTGTTATTTGAATTCCCATTGACACAATTTTGGTCATTTTTATTTGAGACTTTTGTTCGTGACCATCCTACCATTGGACTTTTCAGATGGATTTATTTATGCTGGAAGTAGTATTTAATTTCTTATTTCCTTCTTGCACATTTTTTGTAAAAAGCATTTGCCGTCATATTTCTCGTGCCCAGAAAGTGACCAACTCCGAGATAGATATATTTAGGTTTAACAATTTATAATATTTTGAATTTGAATTTTGTGGTATATGTTGTCTTTAATTAGGTGTTTTTTATCACTTGTTCTCTTGTTCTTTTATTGTTTTACTTTTTAAACTGACAACTCAAGAAAACAATTTTACAAATTTTTATCTGCCAATTAACTGTTAATAACATTTCGGAAGTGCATTATTTCCTCACATTCTACTCATACAAACAAACAAATCTGTCAAACAGTACACAGTACACAGCATTAGACAACATGTCAAATGTAAAAATTCTTATTCAATTGACATGTTAAGAATTCATTTCAGAACAATTACAATTAACTTCAAAATTCCAGTTAATTGAATGGTAGGATACACATTCATACTGTCTACATTTTATAAATTTAAAAAAAAATTATACTGAATATACTGTCAGAACAACACATTCACAAATATGTACTACAGTAAAAGCAATAAAAGCAAGTGTCAGGTTGCGAAGAAGACCATAAGAAAAAATACCTTCCAAGCCCAGAAGCTGCATCGTGTCGACCCCGTTTTGACCACACGGCTTTCAGAGCTGCAATGATAAGAAAACTTTGTGTTAAGGGGAGAAAGAAGGGGAAATGATGTAGGAGAGGGTGAGGGAGAGGAAACAGCGTTGTCATCTAGTGGAAATATCGTGAAATTTCTGTAACTGAACTGATCATGTTGGCGATACCATCTGTTTAAAATCTACAAGCACATTATCATAGATTTTCGTAAATGTTGACATTTCTATTATGGTGTTCAGAGTTAAATGGGTTTTAATATTTAACATTTTTAGGCACCAGCGTGAATAATATCTATGTTTCTAATGTAAAATACTAAGGTTTTCAAAATCAAAGCTATGCCTAGTTTCAAGTCTGTGCTTAGTTATTGAATTGTGCCGAAAAGCTGGTTATCTGAAATTATGCATTCGTTCTCGCTCACGCTGCTTAATTTGTCGGTCAGTCTGACCTACGTATGAATAATGGCAATTTTTACATTTTATTCGGTAAACAACATTAGAGTTTAACTCCAAACACAAAATTTTCTTATCAATGCAGCTAAGAGAGCCGTGTATTCAAAATGGGTTCGACATGAAAATGCCTTTGGGCCTGGAAGGTATGTTTACTTATGGTCTTTTTCGCAACTTGACACTTGTTTTTATTGTATATATTTGGGATTGTGTTGTTTTGACAATTTATTCAGTATAAATATTTCATAAAAAATTATAAAATGTAGCCAGTATGGATGTATATCTTACCATTCAATTTAGCGGGAATTTTGAAATTAATTGTAATTGTTCTTAATGAATTCTTAATGTCAATTGAATCAGAATTCTTACTTTCTCATATACATACGTATATACGGAGTAATATACGTAGTATAGAGCAAGTTACGTAATGCTGTGGAAAATCGATGTCGAGATTTCAACGGAAACACATGTTTTGGGGTCCCCTGATACCGAAAAATTGGCTTTTTAATAAACGTCCGTCTGTACGCCCGTCTGTCTGCCCGTCCTCTGTTCACCCGTCTGTCTGTCCGTCCGTCCGTCCGTCCGTCCGTCCGTCCGTCCGTCCGTCCGTCCGTCCGTCCGTCCGTCCGTCCGTCCGTCCGCCTGTTCGTCTGTGAACACCACTAGTGCCTAAACCATGCGTATGGTCTTTTCCAAATTGATGAAACCCATGACCATCTGGCTCTAGTTGCAGCTTTGAAATTTTGAAAAACTTCTTTCAAATCTGGTGGGCTTTACATAAAGCCCCCGGACATGTTCAAAATTTTCTCAAAAACAGCTCCAAATATTTTGTTAAATTTCTTGTAAGAACAGAGTAAAATGCGCTTATAAATGTGGCATACGTACGATTTTCACGGTTAACTCTGAATGTTCGAGAATCGCTAAAGTTTGAATTTTTTCGGCATCTTCTTACAACTATGAAATTGAAGATAGAGGTTTTTCCTTCAAAGGAAATTTCTTGTCCGTAATTAGTTAATTCATTAACGCCGTGTACATTTTCTTAAAAAAAATTAGTAATTTTCGTGCAATAGATTGTGCAATATTTCCCATTTTAAAAAATTACAAAAGCAAGATTTTCTCAACAAAGGCACTAAATGTTTCTTTAAGATTTTTTTTGGGTGTAGTGGTAAATGCAGTCTATAAGATGACATAAACGCCGTATTCCTCTATACTTTTAGTCTTCCAAAAATTACAAAAATGTAATATTTTTGACTTATCACTCGCGTCGTTAATACTTATATTAGCGGCAATTTGTT
Source organism: Teleogryllus occipitalis (assembly GCA_011170035.1). Taxonomy (NCBI): domain Eukaryota; kingdom Metazoa; phylum Arthropoda; class Insecta; order Orthoptera; family Gryllidae; genus Teleogryllus; species Teleogryllus occipitalis. The sequence continues at coordinate 20,304 of BLKR01005631.1, read as the reverse complement.
CACATTATTGTATTTATGAATGCATGCGCTTAAAATAAAGTACTATAAAGTTTCTCAGAAACTCAACAGTTTTATGTTACAATGAGCTCAAAATTCCGCATTTTCAGACACGCCGTTTTTTCAAAAACGGCTCTGATTTTTTTAAAATTTTTCGTAAGGATAGTGCATTATTTAGTATGGATTAAATATAATTTTGGTGTATTGGTTTTTTCAAAAATTACACAAACGTTTGTTTCTGTTTTTTGTCTTTTTAAATATATCTCATGTCGTCAATATGCACATTTCCAGCGATTCGTATACATTATTGCATTTGTGAGTGGAAGTGATTCAAGTGAAGTTTTTTGAAAACTCAAAAATTTTCTGTTGAAAAGAGCTTCAAAAATCGCATTTACAGTAACGCTTAAACGCTTTTCTCTTAAAAACGGTTCCAATTTTTTCAATGAAAATTGACAAGATTTTACTCTCATTTAATATTCTTTATGTAATATTTTGGTTCTATTACTAGGGAGCCGAAAAATTGAGAAAAGGTTAAAAAAATTGTACTTTCGGTGGCGATAGATGGCAAGAGGATGGGGCAAGACCGTGAGGTCAGTCCACGGCAAGGAAATTAGGAAATTTTAATACGAGAAAGTCTGTGCCATTCTGAAACACGTCTAGTTACATTTGACGTGATGTATAATGCTGTGTACCGTTTTATAATATTTGATTGTGCGAGTATGTTATTCTGAATTAGATTTGTTTGTATGTCTAGAATCGAAGATGGGGGAAACGATGCACCTCCGAAACATTACTTAGAAATTAATTGGCAGATACAATTTTTTAAAATTATTTTTCTGGGATGTCAGTTTAAAAATTTAAACAATAAAAGAACAGGTGATTGTCGAAAAATATATGAACCTTTCAATGATGAAAAGAACCCAATTTATATCATCGTTTCTTTGAGCCAACTGTTCACTCTTTGATTCTCTAATAACACTGTTATAAAACAGAAATATGTACTAATTTAGCGATTTCTTTTTTCTAGAAAACCCTGTTCGTTGTGACACCAACTTAATCGAGACAGTTGTGGCAATGGAAGCAAACTTCACCAAATTGTATGGCCTGACACCATGTGTTGCGGAGAACCTTACTACTTCAGTTGCCGCTTAGAAGAGGATATGTGACGAACACTTTTCACACAAATTCAGAAACAGGAATTACACACAAATCTTACTATTTGTTCTGTTTACGCCACAGTATTGTGAAACAGATTCATGATGATCAAATCTTACGGACACATTTTTATTGACTAGAGATTTCTCATACAGAGACTTCTATTTACTGTAGTGAATTTTGCTGTGGAGTACGAAGGGTTATTAGTAAGGTATGTTAACGATAGTAGCTTAAGTTGAAGTATCAATGAGGCATTCAAAATGATTACTGCAATATCATTTCCATGAACATTATTGTTTAATAATGAAATTGTGTGGGAAACCTACCTGCGACAGAATTGTTAAGAAAATTAAAGATATACACCGCCTCGTTTATGAAACCCATATTATGTGTCATTTTGTATCATCAAGTGACCACAAGAATTTTGAAATTGGAACTAGGAAAAAGTTTTGTTTTTCATGACAAATAGTGAGCTATTCTCTTAAACATGTTATTAGTCAAGTTAACACTTGCCACCAAATGCTTGTTTCTTTTTGTAGAAACGCAAAGCGAATAGTACGCTAGTAAAGCACGTCAAGTGTGCTTGTAAGACGCACGGGTGCTGGACGAGCGCCGAAGCCTGAGGCACCGCGAAGGCCGTAGCCAATTGCTTGTCGCGTGCGACAGATGAGGTCGGGAGAAGGCAATGTCTGGAAGCAGACATTCAGGTGCTCCGTGTTGTCTGTCAACTTGTCGCAAAAAGCTCTTGCGGTGCCGCCGGTGACGCAAGAGGTGTTCAGATGAAAGTGATCTCGTCTCTTTTTGAGGACGAGAATCAAGCGCGGACCCTTCAGACGCGTTGTAGGTACGCTTATCAAGGCAGTTTGGTCAACCACTTGTCATTTTCATAAAATAATGATAAATGGTAGTCAAATTCATTTTATTCTGATCGAAATAAAAATAGAAGCTAATTGTGGCTTTAGATAATATAAATATGATACTATAAAATCAGGTTATTCACGTTATTTTGATCCAAACTGACTGATATTTCCAAAATAAAAGGTTTAGTTGAAGTTTTAGCTTGATCATTAATCGCTAGGCAGGTTAATTTTGCCATCATTGGGTATCCATTTTCTAGTTTGAGATACAATCTTTATTAGTGTGATATTGAGCATTTCTCCATTTCACGAAAACGTATCTGCGCGTGAATTCTCAAAACTTAATTCTCACTATTCTGTGGGGGGGGGGGGGAATCCAGATGCAACCTATTTTTGGAAAAGTTTTATTGCAATCATCGGAAGGACCATACTCCTTTGATAGGCTAGGAACGTTAGGCAAAATCATTTAAATTACTGACGAACGAAAAAAAAACATAATTCAATCACGTTTCGTTTTCGTTCAATTGAGTCTCGAACCAAATGTGGAGGATGCCAAATTCACCTCAATCGTGCCTTAGCGACGTTTCTCAGGTTGCCCGAAAAGGAAATTAATGTAATCCTTGGAGAAAAAGCAACCGAGGATTGTATTTTAATTTCTTGTGAAGTATTCGTAATCCATTTTCCTTCAGAACTCACAAGTATATTCTGAAGAGGTATTTAGTAGTAGAGAATTAATAAATGGCATTGCTAATTATGCTTTAAATCTTTACCGGTTCATATTCTTAAAAAGATCAACAGTAATGATGATTTCATTATTTTATTTCTTACATTTCAACACGAGTAACATTTGGATTTTAATTCTCCACGAAAAATATATGAGTTATTAAAAAACATGTGCAATAAAAATATTTTTCTCTTAACCCCCTTACCTACACTTTGTAGCAGAAAATTTGACTCCATTAAGTACGAGCATGCATTAAACCTTTTCATTCCAAGTACTAATTATATTTGCTACACGTACCCTTTACAAAACTTATGAATAAAATAATTAAAATTCAAGTTAGAACAAATGTAAATATTTTTATACTACCAAAATGTAAGAGTTAATTTTAAATGTAACAGATATTTACCTTGTAATTAGAGTTTGGTGCAGATATTTTAAATTTAAATTTATTATGTTTAGTATGTGATTGAATTGGTTTTCTCACCATCAAAGTATTTTGTACCAGAATTTGGTATTTGCATATCCGGGTTCACTGTACATATTCCTTTCATGGTTTCTTTCTTTTATTTGTACATGTTTCACACAAGCATATTTCTTCTCTATTTTTCATTTACCTTTATTTAACTATATAAGTTTTTGAAAAAATCCATAAGTTAATGACAATTAGCAGTGCCATTAGAGGTCTTAACATTGCCATTGTGCTGAAACTGTTTCTAACATGTTAACTACTTAAAAGCATGCGCTGACATTTCATAATCACTTACCTGTTTTAAGACAAGGGTCAATAACGATGTGAGCTTTGACAGATGATGTAGTCTTAACATTGTTCATTTTATGCAAATATGCCATCGTATATTATGCGAGGCAATTCATATAATTGTACTATGGAGTCAAGAAATAAACATTTGCTATTGACATTTCAGCCTTTTCTCAATCTGAAGTACACGTCATCTGCTTCTGCAAGATGCCGAAAAAATTATATTGTAAAATTGTCTTTGTTTTATTAATGCCGGTAAAAGGCCTCGAATCCAGTCATTAAATGCTGACCCAGATCAAATTTTTCTTTACTTTTACGTTCGCACCTGAACACACTACACTTCAATTAGGGCATACAGCGAATAAGAAATACACATCTTTAATTAATTTCAAAGAACTGTTTATATCGTTGAATTTGAAGTAACCAAAAATGAAAACAAATTGTAACACACTGATAAGGTGCAGAATTTCTAAAATGTCTTGAATAATGCGTACAAGACCATGTAATTTAGTAAAAAATAATACGTGCTTATTTATATTCAAAGTTCTTGCAAATCAAACATGTTTCTTCTATTTATGTTCTTATTCCAAAATTCTTGCAGGATGTACATATTTCTTGACAGTTTGTATCAGAGCTATATTTTTTACACTGCACTGCTAAATTTTCTTGCAGGAATTCGAGCAGAAGGTTATCAGTATTCTTCAAGTGATTATAAATATAAGTTGAACTTTATTTAATATTATTCTATAAAATATGGATTTAGTTGTGTAAAATAGGCTACAATTTTGTTACACTAAATTAATAGTGATTCTGTGGATTACTGAATTGTACTGGTAGTCAAGAGTAAGTTGTAAATATAAACAAAAATATTCAAAAACATTCTTCGTAAACTTGTTAAAATTCTCAAATACTCTATGCAGAGAATTTATGTGAATCAATATTTTTTGATAGTCTTGTATAATTATAGATTATTACATGATAAGTTTTGGCATAGGTCCATTAAATAAATAACATTTGTGAACTTAGCAACTTTCTTGCTCTTTTGATTGAACTTAATCATTATTTGCCGAATCACTGAGAATTAAATGACTTCAATTAAGATCATTCTGAGCGTAAATTGGTATTCATTACTGTGTTTATTATTATTAACATTTATTCATTACTTTTAATTATTATGTGTGCACTCACTGAAACTAGGAGACATCGCTGTTAGCTTTTGAGTCTCATCTCAGAAAACAAACGAAAGACTGACCAGCAAGAGGATATAGTAACAATTGATTCTTCTACCTAAATTTCCTTATTATGAGTGTATTTGGATGCTGAAGTGATGTTGAAAAGACATTATGTTATGGTACGGCCATTCAGAAAGGATGGAGTCAGAAGTCTTTTAAAAAGGTTAATAACTAAACACCAGAAAGTGGAAAGAAAGCCGGTCAAGAATGAATGGAAGGGTGGTGTAATAGGGGTATTGGAAAATTCTCACAAGACCCTTGGCACGACAAAACAAAATGGCGCCTTAGATGCGGTAAACGGGCAAAATAGTGCTGTAAACATCGCTATAACGTGTAAACATTTCTATAACGTGTATCTGGAAGGTAGGTTAGGAATAAGAAGGGAACAGCTCAAAAAGCAAGTAATTATAAGCGCAAATATCAGTCTGGCAATACGCACCATCTTGGTTTAAGAATTAACTAGTGGTGCAACAGAATGGCACAGACTTTCTCGTAGTAAAGTTTTCTAATTTCCTTGGTGTTAGCTAGCTTTAAGGTCTTGCTCCATTCTCTGGCCAGCTGCCATCTATCGTCACCCAAATTACATTTTTTTTAAAAAATTTCTCAACGTTTCGCTTTCTTAATAGTAAAACCGAAATATTACTTTAAGAATATTAAATAAGAGTAAAACCTCGTCCTAAATATAAATTTCCATTGAAAAATTTTTAGCCTTTTTTAAGAAAATGGCGATTAAGCATTACTGTGAAAGTGAAATTTGAAGCTCTATTTCACAGGAATCTAATGTTTTCGAAAAACTTCATTTGAAGTCATTTGAAGCACTTCCACTTCCACCTGCAATAATGTATACAATAGATGGAAATGTCCATATTAACGCGTGAGAAATATTTAAAAAAATACATTTGTGTAATTTTTTAAAAAACAAAAGAATACACCAAATTAACTTTACGTATTATTAAACAGTGCAATCAGCACTATCCATTGGAAAAGTTTGAAGAAAAAAATTGGAGCTATTTTTGAGAAAATAATGTTTGAGCGTTTCTGAAAACTGTTGAGTTTTCGAGAAACTTTATATGACATTATTTACAGCATATGTACTCGTACACATATGTGAAGAAATGTGAAGAAATCGCCTCCAATGTAAATATTACCGCGAGAGACAAGGATTGTTTGTAATTTAAAAAAACAACAAAAGAATAGAGCCATATTGCCTTTCTGTGATCGTATAGGGTACATTTGACGCTACCCCTACCAACAATTTAAAGAACAAATTAGGTTTTAGAGAAAATCTTGTTTTTGTATTTTTTTAATTGTAAATATTGCTCACACCGTTGATCTTAATGAAAGAACTCTTTATGGTCAAAAAATTTCATTTGAAGGAAAAATTCAATTTTATAGTTGTAAGAAGGCGCCGAAAAAATTCAAACTTGCAATTATCGAAAACTCATAGTTAACTGCGAAGATCGGACCTATGCCACCCTTATAATTTTTTAAATTTTATTCTTTCAAGATATTTAAAGGAAAAATTTTGGAGTCGTTTTTGAGAAAATTTTGAGTGTCCGGGGGGCTTTATGTAAAGTACCCCTAAATTTTAAATATTTTTTCAAAATTTTAAAGCTTTAAATAGAGCCAGATGGACAGGGGTTTCTTCAATTTGGAAAAGAGCTTACGTGTGGTTCAGATGCTAGTAGTGCTCACAGACGGACGGACAGTCTGACGGACGGACGGACGTTTTAAAAATAGCAACATTTTTTCGGTATCAGAGGACCCCAAAAACATGTATTTTCGTTGAAACCTCGAAATCGATTTTCCGGAGCATTATATAACTTTTTCTATACTACGTATATTACACCGTGTATACGTATGTATACGGGAAAGTAATAATTGGTTATTCATATATTTCTAAAATGGACGAATAATATTTAAGTAATGGAGGTAGAGTAACTTACAAAGTAAGCAAATTTGTATCCTTCATAAAAACTACGACAGGAAACAGCCAACAATATGATCTTTGTACACTGAGGGGTTCGCTTACATTAAAAAGTTTAGAGTCCTCCGAGTAAGGGACTCGAACCTAGGGCCTCCCGGTCAGAGGCGCTGCAGTGACATCAATTGATGCACTGAGCTACCGCTCCCGGTGGAAAATTTTCAGTTTCGAAACTTGAGCATTATGGACAGGTAAAAATGCAATTACATTAATTGCGAATAAAAATTCTAATTACAGATACGTAAAATTAATTTGTTAAATGATTTTGCAATAATCATTCAATCATTTATTATTTACATACTTTCCTGGTACTCAAATTAAAATGGCAACCGCCGTGCGGGATGAAAACAGATAACCTGTTGCACATATATGTGTGGCGGGCGGTCGACTTGCAGGGGTAGGAAAACATTTAGTCTTCGTCTTTTCTTGCCTGATATTGAAAGTAGAGTTTATTCCCGACATAAAAATCAAGAAGCTGAGTTTTTAATATGATTTGACTAACAGGAGTCAGGAAGGAACCAAGACAGCACAAGTTTCATATCGATAAGCAATACAACACTTTAAAAGCTGTTTAACAAAAGCAGATCATAAGCAGGCTTCAAAATGCTGCTCTTCTCATCTTTCAGATGCAGAGGGGTGAAGATGTGGATACTGCTGACTGTCAGAGAATGGAAAGATAACGCGATTTTTGTTCGAGTAGCAGCTTTTGGAATCGTTAGTTCTGTACGATCCTGAAGCAATGAGCGAAGCAAGCGTGGTTCATTAATTTTTTTGAGGGAGACCAAAGTAACTCTACGATACTCTTCTGGCCGGGACCGGGACCAGCTGAGTTAGCTCAGAGTCAGCAATGCCGCTGCCTTTGCAATGACACTGATCGTCCTAAGGTTCGAGCCTTTACTGCTAGTGTCGATAATTCCGCCACCGTCGAGAATGTTAACTCTAAGATCTCCCGGTGAGAGTCGCTGGTTGATCTGGCGACCTCAGCTGGAGAACATGTTCCGGAAGATATTTGAGATTGTGCCCACCGGGAGCGGTAGCTCAGTGCATCAACTGATGGCACTGCAGCGCCTCTGACCGGGATTCCCTAGGTTCGAGTCCTGACGGCGGCAGGATTTTCGACACTAGCTTTTCAGCTAGGTCGAAGTCAGTCCCTATCTGGAGGAGAATACTAGCGGCCGGCTGCTCTGATCGGTAGTTTTTCCGTGGTTTCTCCGATCAACACCAGGTGAATGCCGGAGCAGTACCCTACCAAATGGGCCACGGACCGCGCGCGATCTTTCCTTCCTCTTCCTTGTCATATCCTCTCCCCTTACACACACACTAATATGCACTACACAATTACATATTCCGGGAGACCGATCGGAAGTTTAGAGCTTGACCTGGCTGGGGCGGTGCCCCGCTGGTGGGAGAGTCCTAGTTAGGGGAAAGTCCCACTAGCCGACGTTAGGTCGGCGTCAGCGGGGGAAGATCACCGCCATCTCCCGAGACATAACATGCACTACACTCACGGGACTAATGACCAAAGCAGTTGACGCGCCCGGAAACACGAAAAAATCAATCAATCAATGAAGATTGTGCCCCGAGCCTCTCACTTCCTTCCTATGCAGGACAGGGCAGGTTCGTGCTCGGAGCATGCGCTCGTTCTGCGGGGCACAGCGTGCCCGTGGCGAGGGTTAGTAAGTGCTGCCGTATCACAGGGCTGCACAACCTAGAGCCATAGAGGGCAGCACAGTAAATTCCAGTTAGGGTATTGATGGCGTACACGAGAGAGTGAGGCCTTCACGTCACGAACACAACTGAACATGCATGCCTTCGCGAGTTTCGAACCCACGACCTTTGTGCTCACGTACTTGGGTTCATCAGCCCCAAGACCCTTTCTCAGGACGCCGACTCATAGTGGCGAGGCGTCCGATCATCGGTAGCCGCAGCAATGGCGAAGCAAATCTTTAAAAAAAAGTTTGTGTTTATGAATTTTAAATAAATTAAAGCTTAATGGGATAAATTGGTGTTTAAAATACATTATTTAAACGATATTAATAAAAAAGAGACGAGAAATATCTATAAAATAAGGAGATCACAAAAGAATCGCTTGTAATAGCGCACCGAGTTGAGAGCTCGACACCGCAACAACCAGCGGCAGCGATCCTTATTCTGTTCCACGGGGATTAGCGCTCCAACTCATCTCTGTTTTCGGAGCATCTGGTCTGTTCAGCAGTTTCCAGCCATGCTTGGTGAAACGCATCATTAGCACTCACCCCAGTATGAACTTGTATGTGAATGGAACGCTTCGGTGTTTCATTAGTACGTTGTGTCCCGATTGTGTAAGCTTTTGCTGAGTTTTTGTTTGTGTTAATATTCAATAGTTAATATAGATTGTGGGGAAATTGAAGACATCGTGCTTAGACGCAAAACATTTAGTTCTCTGAAAATTAAAGAGAAGCTTTTGGCCATCCAGAAGGCCGACCCTGCCATCAGTTATTAAATTTGATTGCTAAAGTTACCGAAAGAAATTAAGTTTACACCAGAGACATTACAGTGTCTAATTATGTGGAAGTGTGTGTTTGTCAAAACTCTTCTGTTGGTCATGCCTTTTATTTTCAAAGGGGGTCAGTAAAAATATATGGGTCTCTACTGGATTTCGCAATTGAAGTGGCATTACAATCATCTAAAGCTCATGAAAAAAAAATACAGAAATCCATCTTCCACGCCTTATGGACATGTCTTATGGACGAGTTTCGGGAAAAACGGGAAAAAGAGGGTAGATGAGGCCATAAACATTTATTGATTATATATACGATTTAATATAATTATATATACGATTACATATAACGATTTAAAAGTTAATATTTTGCATACAGCAATACAGAAAAATAATCGAGAAGTCTTGAAATGTTTTATTGATGAATCATTACGGCAGATTGTGGCTGTGAAGTTAGGTGAAGAGGTACTTCTAAACTATAAATTTGCAATTTATCTTAATAAACGAACACATCTATTTAGTGTACACCAAATCCACCCTTCGGTACTTCAAGGCTGGAAATTTGACTACGATGTCTTCATAGAATGACTGTTTCTTCATTAACAGCAGAAGAATTAATAAAAGTAATTAATTGCCTTCTGAAATTATTACTCTCCTTCTGAATAGAAATATTCTCCAAAGAAGGAGGTCTTCTGAAACTGCGTTCCTGAAGTATTTTTTATGCGTTTCAGACAAGAAAATCTTTCCACAGATGCTGTAGTAGAGGAGATGAACACAGTGAATAAGAAAACATTTGTAAGCGTCCGTAAAAATGTGCTTATTCTCATGAAGCATCTCGAATATCTTTTCTGATAGAAACCTGTCTATATTTTTCATCGACACATAAAATGGAGAGTTGGTTTCTTAAGCTATGTGTTTTGGGGGGGATAGATCCAAAGAAATTTTGCAGATTTTCAAGTGCACTGGCAAGCGAGCATGTATTGTATTTTTCAAATTGTGTGTTATCAACGAGACAAACAAATTGTATTTTTGAGAATCGCGAAATCTCTCGTCCATTTTCAACACAATGCGGTCCAAAATTTTATAATACAGCTCAAAAAATCTGCATTCATCCTCAGAAAGCGGGTTGTACTCGCGTGTGAGGAGCATAACGGCCTTTTCGCTGGTATTTTTGAAGATAGTTGAAAAATACTGTTCGTTCCTTTTGGTTCTCATTATCACAAGTAGTCACTTCTAATATACAACCGTTTACGTCCAATCATCTCTTTCGCAAAACATCATTCAGGATACCGTGAGACATTACAGGCAGTTACGTGAATACAAAACTGCTCGTATCGTGAAGAAAGCCTCTAGTAAGTTGAATAGATTTGCCATCAGATTGTTCTGAGCAAACTTCGAAAGCTTCTTTTAACTTCTTCCAGAGGTTCACAATTACACTCAATTTTGAATTGGAGCTCCAGCAGATATGTGTTACAGTTAGAATGCGTGGTCCTGGTGCAGAAGTAATTGCGTAGGTTCTCTTCGCTGAATGATGGAAGAGGGTAGGAATTTCGGTAATATATGAAAAAAGGAACGACTTTTGTAGTCCAGTCGGCAGGTACTGAAGAAGGGGAATTACCTAGAAAAGATCATAAAATCATTTTCTTTGAGAATGTTGTATGAACCCAGGCACTAGTAAAAACCACGGGTTTTCGACCTCACTGATCCTGTGCTAACTCCGAGAGGCCCAAAATCCAGGTGAGTGACATTTTCCTTTTTTTCTCTATAGCTCTTTAACGTTAAGTTCTGAGGAAAATGATTCGAATCAGTTTTAAAGAGGATAACATTCCTTAAATCGTTTGTATAAAACATTTTTTCGAAACTAATTGCCAAGAGAGCCACATCTTTTCAAAAACTTGCTATTTCTACAAAATATGTACTAAATTCACATGTTAATGATATTATAATCAACTTCAAATCAGTATATTGGTTATTACATGTAATATTATTTATCTCACTGTAATTGGTGTAAACATTCCCTCTGAAATATACCCATTGTCCAAAATATTAATACAGAAAAAATGATGGATGTGGATATGTGTGTACGTATTTCAGCTTGACTCTTCAATGCGGGAACAAAGGGATTTCAACAACCCTTGGTTTACATTATTACAGGAGAATTGCAATGAGTAAAAAAAGGAATACTATGGATAAGATATCCCTAGAAGGTTGGGTGCGAAGGGATTGATATTTACGAACAAAATCATTATGCAACGCGATATGCACACAATCATTTAATAAACAGCCCTGCCGTTATGGGCAGGGATGTTTAATAAATGCACCCAATTTTAAAGGGATAAATAAATACACCCAATTTTAAAGGGAATAAAATTCCCTAGTTTTATATTTTTTTAACGTATCACTAAGCGAGGTACAGCACCAAAACAACAGAACAGAAAAAGCTGTAGATTGGTCTGCGGTAGTGGGGCTTACCGGCAACCGGGCCTGCTTCTTTTCCGGCCTTTGTATTTTCATTTACACCGTTTTTGTACTCGCAGCGAATGTTTGTTTCTACTAGTTCTATAGAATTTGTTTTTATTGTATAGTTTTTAGGTCGTCCGTATACAATAACTTTGTGGTTACTTTGTTAATTTTATTGCTGCCCTAACGTCAGTAGCTGCCCATACATCGTGCCGTATATCATGGTTTGGTGCTGTAATATAACCTTCATCAAGGGAACAATGTTTTAAATATGATGACTGACAAACTGTGGGATTGTTGTGAATAACGAAAGAGATTTCAGATTTCAAAATGCTTAATAAACAACGCATACTTTCTCGTATTATTTCTAAATTTGCCATTTTCGAAAATTCAGAGTTCAACGGAAATGAGACCCGCGTCATTCTTTTAAGCATTCCTTCTTCTATCCGGGGAAAACATTTAAAGAAAAGACGTGGTGCGGTTTTGAGAAAAAAATTAATTTTTTTAAACTGCCTTTATTTTGTGCCAAATTACACGAACACTACTCATATTTTCGAAAAATTGAACATGAACTTATTTAAAGATCCGTCTTTAAGGAACAGATTTCATTAAGGAAAAAAATCTCTATCTTCAATATGATAGTTGTAGGAAGTCACCCACAAAAAATGCACTATTGCAATTTTCAAAAAAAATCTGGGAGTTCAACAAAGTTGAAACCTGCACCATTCTCTTAAGCGTATATGATACATTCACCCAAAGTAGTCTGCAGTGCTTTTCGAAAACTGATTTTTCTGAAATATTCTGTGCAATCAGACAGAAACTACAGCAGAACATTCTGCTGAAGAAGGTGAAATCTTTTTGTTGATTTGTACGGTAAAGATATGCTAAACATGAGAGTACTGGAATATCTCCGATTTCGAAAGTTCGGTGCTAGTCGAAGATAGTCGAGAGAAGTCAGGAATAAAATCTAAGTTTTGTCTTGCCATAAATCTCAGTGTTACCATCAAATATGAAATTTAGGATCTCCTTATCTTCCTAACATAATTTTTAAGACATTTATTTCTAGAAGAGGAGACAAACCTAAGTGACAGTTTCAGTCTACACAAAAAATGGAGATTAGTTACCAGTAGTCGATTATTGTGATTAGAACTGAAAATGATTTAAACGTATATTTGTGGCCACGACTACAAATAAATATAAATACATTTTAAGAAAAAAGATTTAAAAATAAAACTATGTCTAAAAAATATATTTACGTCATAAAAGCCAAACAAAAAAGGCAAAATAAAAACTCGTCGGAATGTTTCATTTTCGATAGTTCATATACATATATTAATGGCTTTTAAATTTGTTCACTATAATAAAATAGGCATTTTTCTGAAGATCCGATGTCTATATCATAAACATGTGTATTTCGCAAACATTTTGAAAAAATTAAAAAATAACGTATTTTTTAGAATGTCTGCTTGGTAAATAGTTTCATTAAAAATCTCTCTCTCTCTCTCTCTCTCTCTCTCTCTATATATATATATATATATATATATATATATATATATATATATATATATATATTGTAATGATTTACACGATCCCCAATGGTATGCATTTGCATGATAAACGGTTCAAAACATTTACAGCAAAAACGCCATAGTAAAAAAAAAATAAAACCGAGTAAAGAAGAGAATAAAGCGAACCCGAGACTTGTGCGAGTTTGGACTATAAACATTAGATCCGGCCGTGATTTAGAAACATTTTGAAAGTTATCCCAGTGAAATCGCGTCAGGCAATAAAAAGTTATTGAAATTTTCATATTTTGCATGTTTGTATTAAGGAAAAATATTAATGGAGTCCATTGTTGGAGCGATGAAACGCATATAAAGAAGAGGTTTTTCGTATACTGCAAGAAAACGCGATAACATATCGAATTCAGACTTTCGGGAGGTAAAACAAGAAAATTAGCTGCATCAGATAAAATTTACCCCATTTAAATATCTTGACGGGAAGTATCGAAATTTTAATAACACAGGTAAATTAATTCAAGCAAGACGAAGCGATTAGCGAACAAATGCAGTGCGTTCCATTTCACAGTCAAAAACGGAAAACAGGGAAAATAAAAGGATTTTGACAAAAAGAAAACAAGAGGAGAACATCAAATTTTAGGAAATTGCCGGGAGAATTTTATCAAAACCAAAACGAGAATAATGTGTTTCGGAAAGCGTTAGAAATTAAATATTTTAAGAGAACCAAGGTGACGCGATCGTCAGTTATCGAGCGATCGGGAAAAGTGCTGAAGCAAGGATAACAATGCTAGGTTGAACAAGATTCGTCAGAATGTGTCTGGACTCGGTGAGAGTAGGATGTATGTTCGCGTAGGCGATTCTTAAAAAAAATTTTTGTAAAGTGCGGAAGTTACGAGCATCATCCGATATAGTAACCGGAAATATTTTAAGTACGGTGTGTAACAGTCGTGGAAGGAGAATTTCGTAAAAAGAAAAGGGAAATTTTTGGAACTATTCCGAAATTCGGCAACGCCCGCTGGACTTGCGAGAGCGAGCGGCGGTACGAGAAGTTTTGCAACGGTGGGGAGCGCGACGTTGCATGAATAATAAGAGGCGCGAAATTTAATTCGGAACTCGGTGAAATTTAACAATTTGGAGGGTTTATAAAAAATAAGATGGCAGCGTGAACTCCGACAGCATGAGTCAACTGTGGTGCGTGTGTGAGTGTCCCGGATATGATGGCGACAACGGAAGGCGCTGTTGGGCGTGAGTAATCACCTCCAGACACGCAGATTCATCGCGGAGGCAACAGTATACGTGAGCCAAAGCATTTTGACATTTGTTTGTTTAGTTTTGATGGAAGAAAGCTCTGTCGAAGACCAAGCCGTGTAATTGGTAGATTTTAAGACGGAAAATCTCGACAGAATGCATTCTGGGGTTTATGTATATGCGTGAATGGTATTTGTTTGTGTTTTTTTTTGTTTGTAAATAGTTTGTGTGAACGAAAGAGTATTTATATATCTATGTATTGTTTATTGAGGGAGGAGAAGTGTTTATTTTGTTGTTGTTTTTGATGCTGGGTTGTATTGATGTGTGCCGTCAGAGGTACCATTGCCGTTGCGGCACTAAATAGTGGAAATTGAAAAGAACTTGATAACGAAGGCAATTGAATAAACTTCATGGCCATTTTGGGGGGGGTCATGATTCGGAAAATCAATGTGTTTTTCACCATCATTTACGTAGTATTAGACTGATCCACGCGCGTGAGCGCAGTACCTTGCTCGCGTCTGTACAGACGCACCGCAGACCACGCCCAGGTGAGTGAAAGGACCAGGTAAGCTAGCAGAGGGGCAGGGCAATTGTGAGTAGAAAAAGGGGGAAAGTTATCATATGTGGCAACCCAACGCGAGGCTAATGTTTATTGGTTTGTTTGTAAGAAGGGGTAGAGCAGGGCAAATAGAATAGATAAAAGAAGTAAGGAGGAGAGAGAACCCATTACAAGTGGCGACCAACGTGGTGGGCTGTGGTTGAGCAGGTACTCAAGCAACGTGTGGATCAGTGGTGTTAACGCAGTAATCGTTATCAGTGTCAGTCGCTATGGAGACGAGAAGCGGTAAATTGGTCAGTGTACGAGACGCGTCGGACTCCGAAACTATTTCTGTTCGAGAGGGGGACGACGAATATCAACACTTAGACGAATTAGAGGTAGAAGGGGAGGGTAACATTGCAATTAATGTGCAGGGGGCAGTAATGAGCCAGACAGCAGCAGAGGTAGTTCCAGCGGAGGAACAGAGGACGCCGGAACCTACAATGGCAATGTTGTTTCAATTCATGCAAGGAATGAAAGCCGATAACATTCGAGTAGCTAGGGAGAATTTGCAAGAGATGCAGGCCAAGATAGAAGAACGTAGCGCTAGGATGGAAAGTAACGTTCAGAATAAATTTGAGGAGGTGGCCGAGCAGAACCGAGCAATAAATTCCACGTTAAGTAAGTTGTAGTGTGAATTGCATTCGACAGTTTCGAGTATTCGCGAAGAAGTTAACGCATTTAAAGCCGAATCAGCTGCGCGGTTGTCGCAATTAGAAGCGAACGCTAAAAATATAGAAGAGAAACTTGAAACGTGTTGCGTGGTGCAAGAAGTGGTTAACCAACAGATTAGTTCCGAAGTGGGGGAGGTAAGGTCGACAGTGGGCACCTTGCAACAATCGGTGCACTCGCAAGGAGCGCGTTTAGTTGACGTCGCCAAGGACGTTCAAAAATGCAGGGAAACATCACTGCGACAGGACGCTCGGATTGGAAAAATTGAGGAATCGGTCTGCGGGATGGACGAAAATATTCGATCGACAATCCAGGCCGAAATCGACAATTTAAAATCGGTAGGCGCAGGGCCGACAGCCGAAATCGACGAAGCAATTCTTCGCAAGATCGAGGAACTTGAACGACAGGTGTTCACCGCGCGTAGGGTAAATGGCAACGGTGGTATGATAGGGCATCCCACGTTACCCAATTATTTACGATTCCATGGCGAAAGCAAGGAGCAGCCGTATTCGTTCCTAACCGCGCTAGAGAATTACTTCAGTGTAAACAATATACCGGATGGGATGAAATTAAGATTCGTCGAAGAGGCGTTAAGTTCCAAGGCGCAGTATTGGTGGCAAGCTTTGACGCCGACGCCACGTACATACGGGGAATGGCGCGCCAAATTTTTGGAAAGATATTGGAATCAGCACCACAAATTCGAGCTGAAGTATAGGTTGATGTCAGAACGCTATAGGAAGGGAAGTTCGGAAAGCATGAGTGACTTTGTCACGCGTAAAGTAAGCGCATTTAAGGTGTGCAGCGAGGACTTTAACCCGGCCGAAATTATCCGAATTCTAATCCGACAGATGCCGAACGGTATTCGAAACCTATTGTGGAACAACATGCCAGATACCATCGACGCGCTGATCGAGCGGGTGAGCAGATTCGACCAGGCGAACGACGGAAATGAGCAAGACGCGCAGGAGGGACGCGGTCAAAGTTCCAGCAACGGGAATAGGAATAATCGGTATTATGGGGGAGGATATCGGCAGGAGAACGTATGCGCAATTGAAGTCCGTGGTGATGATAAATCCAGTAGGCAAGCACAATCGCGTAATGGACAGGCACAAAACAAACCGAAGCCGAAAGAGGATAATAGGCAACGTTCGGGGGATGAACGAATGGTGCGAGAAGAAAGAAGTCAGGTAATTGAAGCAGGCGCAATACCAGATAGGTGGGAGAAGAAAGAAGGAAGACAGGAAAACTAGAAACGTTTGGGACGAACAGGTGGCTCAACCCAAACGAGGAGGATAGCGACGATACCGTGACAGTGATAGCTGCAGCAACGATCATCGTTGAAGGGGATGAATTGCTCCGGGAAGAAGTAAGTGAAGGGGTGAAACCTAGCCAATGTCTATTATTGCGAGGTGTATGCTACGGGATAGAAGTACGAGCGCTGGTAGATTCAGGCAGTAGTGTGAGTGCAGTGTCGGAAGAGTTCTGTAACAAAGTACTGAAGGAAGGGCGCATGTTGGTTGAATTACCGACGCGGAAACTACAAGTCATGATGGCAAACCGAAAAGCGGCGAATACCACCGGGAAACAAGTCTGGTTAGAGATTGATGTCGGAGGGGTGACCATTGAGGTAGCAGCAGTCGTCATTCGAGGGCTGATCCGTGACGTCATCGTTGGGATGGACGCATTGGGGGCTTCCCAAGCCGTCGTCGACGTAGGTGCTAGGAAAGTGACGCTACGATCGAGAGGTTTTATTGAAAGCAGTCCAGTGGTCGCTGAACTTGATGAGGCGGAGGGCGCAGGGGATGAGATGCTGGCCGTTATGGAAGAGATCCTCCAGAATGTGGATAGGGCCGCGGAAGGAGTCATGGACTTGGGAGACTGTCCCGCAAGAATTCGACAACTGTTGCGAGAGTTCGCAGAAATTTTCGGAGAATCGTCAGAGCCGGTGAAAGGCTACAAGTTTTCGTTACAGCTCAAGGACACTACACCGTTTACTGCCAGGCAATATCCCGTACCGCAAATGTACGTAGAACAGGTGCGCAAGCTAGTGGAAGAAATGGAAGAAAAGGGAGTAATAAAGAGGGCAATTACCCCATATGTCAGTCCATTGGTCGTGGTAATAAAAAGGAACGGGAGTATTCGCATCTGCCTGGATGCGAGAAAATTAAACGCGGTTACTATTCCACGGTACGAGACGCCACCTACGATAAATGAGATGGTGATGAAGTTGGGCGGGGCTACTATCTTCAGTGCGCTCGATTTTTCATCCGCGTACTGGCAGATAGAGGTCGAAGCTGACAGTCAGCGTTATATAAGTTTCAAATTTGAAGGAACTGTGTACTCGTTCCGACGACTGCCATTCGGATTAAAGAATTCGGGAGCTGCGCTGATCCGTTACTTAAATGACGTAATCCCCGCGGAGCTCAAAGAAACCCTGGTAATGTATGTCGATGACATTATTTTATTTTCACCAGACATGCATTCCCATCTCAGCAGCTTAAGGAAGTTGTTCGAAATTTTTAAAGAATATAACTTGAAACTGAATTTGGAGAAGTGTGAGTTCTGCCGCGAACGTGTACAGTTTATGGGACATGAGATCTCCGGCACGGGTATGAGGATGCAAGGGAGTAAAAGAGAAGTAATTCAGAAGCTACCGCCGCCGAAGAACGTTCGAGGGCTGCGTCGACTGTTCGGTGTATGCAATTACTATGCGCGTTTTGTGAAAAATTACTCTCAGAAGGTCGTGCCATTATTGCATTTACTGAGGAAAGGGAGCAAGCGGCACTGGACGCAACAATGCCAGGAGGCATTTGAAGAACTAATAAATGCGTTCGAGCGCACTTATGTCGTGGAATACCCAGACTTTCATCGGCGCATGTACCTCCAGACCGACAGTAGCGGTTTTGCACTAGGAGCAGTACTGTTCCAAATAGGTGATCACGGTGAGCAGCGAATCATTGCCTTAGACAGCCGATCATTGAAAGGGGGCGAGATAAAATTCGGCGTAACGGAACTGGAAGCGCTTGCGATTGTTTGGGCGACCCGAAAATTCAGGACGTTGTTGATCGGGCGTCCATTTACGATCATTACGGATCACAAGGCGCTAGTTTTTTGATGCGAAGCCACACCAATAACGATAAGTTGTTAAGGTGGACGTTGTGGCTCCAACAGTTCCAATTGAACATCGAATATTGTGAAGGCCGGAAGAACTTACTCCCAGATTATCTGTCAAGAATCAAAGTCAAAGAGAAAGAAATGGCGGAGGATATTATGGCGGCTCTACAGGTGCGAGAAATTCATCCGCGATGGACCGCGGAAACCATCATCGCGATCCAGCAGCGCGATCCATTCACCCGAGAAGTGATCAACTTGGTGATGGGACGACCGTATGACGTCGACCAAATTCCGAGGAGCAAGGATGCGAACGTGGACAATTGGAGGATATACCATGGGATGTTGCTACGGAAGGTAAACGGCAAGACAAGATTTTTCCGGATTTGGGTTCCGAAGGAACATAGGAAGGAATTAGCTATTTCTACACACGAACATTATGGGCATTTTGGAGGGGACAAGATTGTTAAAATCCTGTCCGAATATTGCTATTGGCCAAACATGGGGAAAGAGATACGGCAGCTGACAAGTTCATGCGACTTGTGTCAGAAGACAAAGCAGCCTAATCGGCGTTACGAAGGGGAATGGCAAGCGATAGTGCCACGAGGTCCCAGAGATTTGTCCGCCGTTGATTTGTACGGTCCACTGCCAAAGACCCGGTTCGGCAATCAGCATCTCTTCGTAATCATGGACGTATTCTCCAAATTCGTCCAAATTTTTCCGATAAAGAAGCCCAACGCCAACAACTGCATACGACAGGTGTTGCGATTTTTGAAATGTGCGGGAAACCGGCGAGAATTCTTAGTGATAGGGGAACTCAATTCACCAGCGAAAAATGGAAAGAGAAGATGGAAGAACTAGGTGTTGCAGTGCATTTTACCGCGGTACGTCACCCGCAAAGCAATCCTAGCGAGCGAGTAATGAGGGAGTTGTCGCGGTTATTTCGCGTGTATGTGGCTGAAAATCACAAAGCATGGTTCGAGGCGGTACCCGTTTTGAACGAGGTTCTGAACGCTGTGCCACACTCCAGCACCCATTCGACGCCGTGGGAGGTACATTTCGGCGTGAAGAAGCTAAGGACGTTTGACGCAGTGAAGATACCACCGGAGATTAGTGGATTACCAACGGTGACTGCAAATAACCAGATAGTGTACGACCAGTTGAAGAAATCGGCCAAGCTGCGGAAAAGGGCTCAGGGACATTTCTATCGGGGAACGTTTAGTGTAAGGGACGAAGTTTTGATCCGTTCGCCACATTCGTCTTCCTCCGACCAGAAATTGTTTCGGAAGTTCTTTCCCATCTATGACGGTCCGTACAAGGTGAAAGGGGTACTGAACAATAACAATGTTTTGTTGGAAAACGATGGGCAGGAAATAGGGGTTCAAAATGTATATAACATTAAACCTTACAAGACACAGATAGTTTGATGTCAAGGTGACGAAAGTGTGCGTGGATTCAGAGGGAAAGGTAGTGGAATAGTGTGTATGTGTTATTTCTATGCAAAGTGTTT
>BLKR01005630.1:0-75945 GCA_011170035.1 Teleogryllus occipitalis | reverse complement strand
GGGCGAGCGGGCGAGCGGGCGAGCGGGCGGGCGGGCGAGCGGGCGAGCGGGCGAGCGGGCGCGCGGGCGAGCGGGCGAGCGGGCGAGCGGGCGAGCGGGCGAGCGGGCGAGCGGGCGAGCGGGCGAGCGGGCGAGCGGGCGAGCGGGCGAGCGGGCGAGCGGGCGAGCGGGCGAGCGGGCGAGCGGGCGAGCGGGCGAGCGGGCGAGCGGGCGAGGGGGCGAGCGGGCGAGCGGGCGAGCGGGCGAGCGGGCGAGCGGGCGAGCGGGCGAGCGGGCGAGCGGGCGAGCGGGCGAGCGGGCGAGCGGGCGAGCGGGCGAGCGGGCGAGCGGGCGAGCGGGCGAGCGGGCGAGCGGGCGAGCGGGCGAGCGGGCGGGCGAGCGGGCGAGCGGGCGAGCGGGCGAGCGGGCGAGCGGGCGAGCGGGCGAGCGGGCGAGCGGGCGAGCGGGCGAGCGGGCGAGCGGGCGAGCGGGCGAGCGGGCGAGCGGGCGAGCGGGCGAGCGGGCGCGGGCGAGCGGGCGAGCGGGCGAGCGGGCGAGCGGGCGAGCGGGCGAGCGGGCGAGCGGGCGAGCGGGCGAGCGGGCGAGCGGGCGAGCGGGCGAGCAGGCGAGCGGGCGAGCGGGCAGTCGGCTGCGAAGAGGGAACGTGGCGATGGGCAGAGAGCTAGGGCGGGGCAATATTTCACTGCAGATAGAATTCATTCATTTTCCTGTCCAATAGATGATTGCAATAAATACAATACCTGGCGAACGCAGAGTTACTTCTGCTAGCTATAAACTAGCCGTCTCAGTAACAACATTTCACACTGGTCATTTACGGTTCAATTCACCTGTAATTGACCACACGGTCAGGTACGTTACAGAACTGGGTGTTATATCAGGAATCTCTAGTAGTAAAACCGAGTAAAAATATTGTGACATCTCTAAGCGGGTAGGAACAGAAACTTACCACCCTACAATTAATTCCTATAAAATATCAATGGATTATTGAATTGGCGACCAAATTAAGTTAGAAAATGATGTCAAATGTTTACCAGGAACTATACGTTTTTACGAATTGTATATAAAGTAAATCCACAGAGAAGGCGAGGGAAACAGAAGAGCTGAACCCTCAAAAAAATAACAGAATGCTGAGAAAGATCTTATATTGCCTTATATTTCTAAGCTTCGTGAGTCCGTAGCCCTAAAATTAAATTTTTAAAGGCTTAGAAACTACTGTTCTAAGCTTTTCAAGAATAAACTCGCGGAAGACCTTTTTGAAACCTTTTGTATAAAAACGGAATTCTTGATTAATTCTGAATTAAATGTTTGCCTTTTTAATATTCGTAAAACTTTCCTCATATTATATTTCTAACGATATATTATTTTTATATATTCCTTTGGTTAAGATACTTAAAAAGAGGATTTACAAGACAAATAGGTTGATAGATAAGAAGAACTACGTGGAAGACATACGCAAAAACATCAATTTAGATGAATGTAGTATGCTACAGGAAAATTTACATGAAATTAAAAAGCCTGTAAATCGTCGAGAGATGCGCTCATAGAAGGTGCCACTGCTTTCGGCGCGTGCAAAATTTATCTCTTTGACCAACCGGATTTCTGGTTTTTAACTTTCCTACCACGCTCCCGACTTTTGAGAAGGTGCTCATTAGCAAATTTTCAAGAATGGCCTACGCGTTTTTGTAACAGACCTTCAGTTTTGTTTAATAAATTCGTTGACTTCTCAAAAGCGTTTATGTATATCAGCACAAAATAGCTCATTTTCTTTACTCTGTAAATTATAAAATTTTCCATGGAAACGAAGAAGATCAAATAAGAATGACTGGCTTTGCATTGGAGCGGTAATGACATGTTCTGTACTTTTTATGAAATTGCTACTGTATGATTTGCAACCCAAAGCAGAATGCAAATTTTCAACTTATAACCACAATTGAACATGTAACACGAGTCCAGCCAAAATTAACATTGATCCTTATTACACACATTCTGTGTAAATTATTTGATCCTCTACCTCCTCTTTCTCTACGCGTAATGCGATTCGCATTCACAAAATGGAACTGTGTTTTGTTTGTTGTGTGTAGTGTATATGATATATGATAAATGGGCTCTTTACTTTTAGTTTGCGTGAAGCAAAATCGCCGTGGTTTGTTTCTATTAATAAATTGCATAAAGAATTTGATCTTTCCACAACAGCCCAATTCATTTTCTAACTTTTTCATGCATTTTTTTCTAATCTTATCGTCTTCTCCAGCCTCAAGTAATTTCATACTTGGAAAATCCTACACTCAAAGGAAAATTCAATCCAGATTCCCCAAGGATAAATTCAGACCATCTTAATAACGCATTTCCTTTGCTTTTTTTCTTTATCTATGGCTTTTATCCAGCCAACAGCCGTTACCCTTTACGCCCCGATGGGACGCATATTCGACCATACACTAGACACCAACACACTTGCGGGCTCCTCTGATCTGGGGTCAGCAGAACGCGAGGCCCTCCGCGACCATACATACATACAAAGTCAAGGAACAAACAGCCATGCCCAAGGTGGGACTCGAACCCGCGACCCTTCGGACCGAAGCGCTGAATCGGTACTCGCTCTTAGCCACTTCGGCCATCCAGTTCGGCATTTCCTTTTCTAATCTAATCTAATTACCAACTCTGTACCATTCCTCCAAGTCGCTCCAACCACATATCACATAAATTGAAACTGAGGACTCTAGACTGAGTGGCCTCGCTCATATGAAGGCTCGTACTAAGTTAGCTATTTATTAATACATCAAACATTCTCTTGTAAAGCGCTAATTTGCTGAATAAGAAAAATTGTGTAATACAAATTTAATTTCTCAATTAATCGAAACAACTATGTTGTTATTGCTACGCCAGACATACGTCATCACATCCGTTAATTTATTAAATCTTAAGATACACTATCGATAAGATAGTAACGAAAATATAAATTGGCTACAAGCCACGAAAATGGGCTTTTCAGGGCTTTGCAGGACGAGCAAATAATTAAAGACTAGAAGTAAAAATAATATACTACTGAAATACCACTGTCTTCTTTCATGAAATAATAGTAATTTTATGAAATACATATATCCCCATAGATTAATATTCCTATTTCTTTCTGGCTAGCTCTTTTTTAATTTTTACGCCAAACAACACTCTCTAATTCGCTTTCGCCTTTGCATATATACTCTCTTACTAGGCTTCGTGGATCTGAAAATTTTCGCTCCTACGAGAATCCGGCTGGAGAAGTTTCTAATATTTGGGGAAAAGTTATATTGGTGGCTGCTCTCATGACACAATAACACAATTACGAAATAATAACATGTAAATTCAGAACTATTACAGTAGCGCAACAGTACCTATTAAGGTTTAATTATCAAATATTTTCTGGTGCGAATTTTCGAATACAACACATGTTTATCTTGGATTTAACACGTGGTAAAATTTTATCTAAATGAATGACTTTTCACACATACACCTCATTGACAAAATTCACTCTCATACATTCTCTGATTTGTTATATTTTAGTTTGATTGATTGATTTTTTCGTGTTTCCGGGCGCGTCAACTGCTCAGGTCATTAGACCCGTTAGTGTAGTGCATGTTCTTTCTCGGGAGATGGCGGTGATCTTCCCCCGCTGGATGGCGAGATCCGGCGCCGACCTACCGTCGGCTAGTGGGATTTCCCCCTAACCAGGACTCTCCCACCAGCGGGGCACCGTCCCAGCCGGGACAAGCTCTAAGCTCCCGACCGGTCTCCCGGGATATGTGGTAGTGTAGTGCATGTTAGTGTACGTGTGTGTGTAAGAGGTGTGTGGGTAGGACAAGGAATGGGAAAGACAGATCGCTCGCGGTCCGTGGCCCGTTTGGTAGGGTACTGCTCCGGCATTCGCCTGGTGTTGATCGGAGAAACCACGGAAAACTACCGATCAGAGCAGCCGGCCGCTAGAATTCTCGTCCAGACAGCGACTGAATTCGACCTAGCTGAAAAGCTAGTGTCGAAAATCCTGCCGCCGTCAGGACTCGAACCTAGGACCTCCCGGTCAGAGGCATCAGTTGACATCAGTTGATGCACGGAGCTACCGCTCCCGGTATATTTTAGTATTATAAATTGTTTTTTTAGTATGGCAATATTTAATTTCTTCATAACTTACTTAATTTATTACTAATCTTTAAAAATTAAGAACATTCTTGGCCTTGTAGACGGAGTATGAAAGTTCTCTGTAATTAATTAATTCTGTTCACTTCCCTTTGGTAGAAGACGTTCAGCGTTCTTGGCCGTTGGTCCTGAGTTCTCATACTAGTCATCCTTCCTGGCTGCGAGTCAACCCCTTCCATGATCTTATTTTACGTAAATTACTGCTCTTTTAACTTCACCACTTTAAATATCGTCTGTCGCGACTTTCTACGTACTTTTCCTTTTCGCGTTACTAATTTTCTTTTAGCATATCATTATTCGATGTATGCTCCCAAGTACGTATTCCATCTGACAACTAACACACATCTCTTGCTTGCTGACTTACACCGTCTGATGATTTTCTGTTGACAATAATCCTCCCCTTCCAATCGTTTACTGTCTCTGTTGTTTCAATAGCATTTTGATGCTATGCTGCCCTTCAATTATAACACAACACTAATCTCTTTTGTTATTGTGTCAATAATGTCCTATTATTAAGTAAACTTTATATTTTATTTTAAATACCCACGTATGACAAAGTATTCTTTAAACACGCGAGGTACATCATAGCAACGTCACGTTTCCTCTTAACTTCCCCAAGCTACACGAATTTAACGTCGTATTTCGGAATTATTTTATAATCAATTTACAAGAATGTCATTGAGATGACATGACTCATGTCGGTATATATTAAAATTTAAAAGATAGATTGTAGGGCGGTTGTCAATACTAATGTGGACTCTTTGTAAGTTTGGAATGACGTTCCCT
Organism: Teleogryllus occipitalis; assembly: GCA_011170035.1. Taxonomy (NCBI): domain Eukaryota; kingdom Metazoa; phylum Arthropoda; class Insecta; order Orthoptera; family Gryllidae; genus Teleogryllus; species Teleogryllus occipitalis. The sequence continues at coordinate 70,992 of BLKR01005630.1, read as the reverse complement.
TTCACTTCTCGAGAAAATGATGTACCAGATGAGGATTAATCCTCGATCGGGCGCGCCTGTAAAACGATCAAAATTGGGTGCGCTGTATCTGCGAGATTCACACATACACATCGACTCTCACAGACAAAAATATAGTGTTACTAGATTCTTTAATTGAACTGTTAAAATTTTATATACGTTTTAACACATTGCAAATATTTAATATTATATTTTAACACCAAAATTTTAACTGCTTTACTTCCTTCGCTGATTGTTGGCGCATGTTGCAGACATACATATTTTGAGCTTCTGATGTATGAATACTTGATCAATGAATACTTTATCAATCTTATTTTCTTTGATTGTTGTTGACACGTGATACATTATTTTCTCTTTGTATTAGGTTTTACATTATCTTCGGCCGTAGGCTTTGATGTAAAAGACAAATTATGTCGAAGATCCTTTCTTTCAAGATGATGGCAGCAGCGAGACTTCAAAAATAATCTACCTCTTTTTCATTCTTCTTGGTTTTCCAAGAAAATAACTTGTGCATTGATACCACTTATATTTTGATGTATACCGAAAAAAATTCATTTCCCCCTTCATTGTAGGAATCGTTGTCATCCAACTCACTCTCCGAGTCCCTACTTCTCTCCTCAACATAATCACTATCACTGTCACTGATTGCTTCATCGCCGATAACGTCTTTATCTTCGTCATTATCACTATGGCACAAGAAGAAACGAATTTCCTCTGCATCGTCTTCTTTGTCCGGATTTAGATGCATCATTCTGCTCACACGATCGGGCGCACTGAACTTCACAAACACAAAGGCAAAGGCAAAAAGGCTGAGGCAAAACGAGAAGAGGGATCAGGAAGTTTAACATGGCGACGCATTACCAGGCTAAATATAGTCACTGTGGGAATTCTGATTTGGTGTTGTTGATGTTCTTATGAGAAGAAATAAAAGAGGTCATCTTCGTCTTCATATTATGTTCAATATAATATGTTAACGCAAATGACCTCTTTCATTTCTTCTAAATATAGACAGCAACTAGTATGCACAAATCTGTGAAGCCCTTCACTTCCGAGAAATCGAATAATATAAAGCGTATGTATCTCACTCTGCTAGTATGCACAAATCTGTGAAGTTCTTCACTTCTGAGAAATCGAACAATATAAAGTGTATGTATCTCACTCTACTAGTATGCACAAATCTGTGAAGCCCTTCACTTCCGAGAAATCGAATAATATAAGGCGTATGTATCTCACTCTACTAGTATGCACAAATCTGTGAAGCCCTTCACTTCCGAGAAATCGAACAATATAAAGCGTATGTATCTCACTCTACTAGTATGCACAAATCTGTGAAGCCCTTCACTTCCGAGAAATCAAACAATATAAAGCGTATGTATCTCACTCTACTAGTATGCACAAATCTGTGAAGCCCTTCACTTCCGAGAAATCGAACAATATAAAGCGTATGTATCACACTCTACTAGTATGCGCAAATCTGTGAAGCCCTTCACTTCCGAGAAATCGAACAATATAAAGCGTATGTATCTTACTCTACTAGTATGCACAAATCTGTGAAGCCCTTCACTTCCGAGAAATCGAACAATATAAAGCGTATGTGTCTCACTCTACTAGTATGCACAAATCTGTGAAGCCCTTCACTTCCGAGAAATCGAACAATATAAAGCGTATGTATCTCACTCTACTAGTATGCACAAATCTGTGAAGCCCTTCACTTCCGAGAAATCGAACAATACAAAGCGTATGTATCTCACAGATGCAGTGCTCTCGATGGAGGGTTAAGGCAAGTTACGTTAAATAATTAACATTTGTTCACATTCAGATGTAAAAAATACAGAAAGTAACATTCTGTGCTAATCTGAATTGAGGAAAATATATTCATACTAAGTAAGCACTTTGTGGCTTCATTGTAATGGAGCGTATAACTTTATCGCCCGATCAACTGAAGACCAATGGAATCCATTTCGGTTCCCAATTGAACTCTCAAGTGGGATCACGGTGGCTACAAAAGAGGATTTTCTCTCCGTTTTGCATCAATTTCTAGGTAATTGGAGAAAGCTATTTTCAAAATGAGCGTGAAAGGCCAAAATGATGGCTCCCTATTAGAGTCGCATACCAATTGAAGAAGAGATTAATGACGGATCCCAGTGTAGTTTCTTCCGTTATCGTCTTTAAGGTAAGAGTTTACTGTTTACTATAGTTTCCCACCCCAAGGCGGCTGACGCAGAGGAGCCGATTATGGCCGAAATTTCGGTCGGCTGACGTGGGAGGGTTTTGTCCTATGTGTCGGATCCCTTTAAAATGTGATGATAGATGGAAATTATCATAGTGACACAGTGAACCCAAACGACTTCATTGAACGGCGTCCGAAATCATCTGCTCTCGGCAGAATTTCTGCTTCGCTTGGTTTGTCCGTCCAACGTCCGTCAACCGATATTTCCGCCAAAATTGGCACCAACTGTGATTGTCATCTATGGGAGAGTTTTGTCTTTCAACGCTTGTCAGATGTTTACAAAACAATTCGTAAGATTTGCCAAGCGTAGTAGGTTCGAGGCGGTGGTTTCTTTAAACCAGACCTGCCAGTAAAGAAATCATTTTACTATCAGTTGCTGTACATACACCACTACTGTATTCGAAGCAAAATGGTACGTGCTGAAGTTGTTCCTGAGAAAAAGAACGCGATCATTTGTGTCTGCGAGAAAAGGATTGCAAGCACGAAAACGTCCAAAATATATAGTTTGGTCATTTTCGTGTTTGATTTCGTATTTCATATATTATGTACCCTATTCATGCACTAAAAACTAAAACTTTGATAATGAAGTGATTCATTTATGTCAGAGTTGCTGCGACGAATATTAACCAGATTTATCCAACCGAAACAAATAAATTTTAAGATATCTGGAAAAACATCCATCACAATTAAAGCTTCCATAGAACAGCTTTCGCCGTAGTACATATAAATCTAAAAGCATCCATATGTCAAGAATCACATTTTGCTCGTGAAATATCGATAAGAAAATTGGCCGCAGAAAGCTAGTAGACCTTTCAATAATAAGATCTAGGCATTCCAAATTCTTAAGCCATCTGTACCTACTTCAAAACTCATCTCTACCGACATATGAACTTAGGAATACTAAACATGACCTTGATCACATCTTCAAATTAAGCCCCAGATGTGTGTAAGATATAGTGTGTAAGATATACAGATAAGTGTCAGATATTTGGATGTAAATATGATTCCATTTTACATTCATCAAAAGATCAAGATAAAATAATCTACTTTTCTATTGCTACCAATACATTTACTGAAATTTAACCCACTGTTTTATATCAATTTATCTCTTGCAAATATTGATTTTGTATTGGTTAAAGTATGTTGTAAAGTTCATTTGCATTATCGTTTTTGTTAAATATCATAATTTCTGTGATCAAAATCTAATATAAGTACAATTCCTGCAATAGCTGCTAACAACCGAGATATTGATGAGACTATAGACAAATTTAATTAACAAATATAGAAAAACTGACATTAATACATAAAGGTATATAAAATGATTGTACTTTATTTGTAAGTACATATATACTATTTGTTATAAAATTTACAATTTTTCTCTTTAATTACATTTATTCTGGAATCCGGTTTGCCGCTCCCCCCCTCTCCCATTTGCGTACATTGGGCGTCGGAAAGGTATTGGAATGCTACTGCTGAAGTAGGGAAATGCAAAGAATTCTCTGTTCACTCTAAATCAGAGCCTGCATTATTTTGGTTGGTTGCTTTTGTGGTGCGTCCCATATAAAATGTGATTAAAAATTACCCTCAAATCTCTGAAAGCGAGCAGCGTCAGAATATGATTGTCGTGGGCTATCATATGCTCTTGCCAAATCGTACGCGTATATCCACCATCGAAGAAAAACGTCGCCTGATGGCAAAACGTTCCATTTGCCAATGGTCATCTGATTGGCTCGAAGAATGCCGAACGCCTAAGACGTATTCGTTCATTCATTGATTGTGGTTCCGGACGCGTCAACTGCTAAGGTGATTCATCCCGTAAGTGTGATACATGTTTTTCTTCGGGAGTTGGCGGTAATCTTCACCCACTGGATGGCGAGATCCGACGCCAACCCAACATCGGCTAGGATCCTTGTTTGATTATCCTTGAAAATAGATTTTATTACATGGGAGTGTTTTTTTTCTCCCTTCCAAAAATTCTAAATTTAAGTAGTATATGACTTAGTGTAGGGATCACAGAATTTTGAAAATGTGCACACAATTCACTTTTCCCCATAGCACGTCATACGCAGTTTTTAACTGTTTTTTGACGTAAAATAAATAAATAAATAAATAAAATAGATTTTTCCAACCAGGTATGTCCCACCAGCCGAGCACCGCCCCAGCCGGGACAAACTCTAAGCTCCCGACCGGTCTCCCTCCCGGCATATGTGGTAGTGTAGTGCATGTATGTGTGTGTAACTAAGAGGGCTGGAATGCCGACATGTGTTGCAGCGTAGCGTATGTAATTCTATGTAAGTAAGGGGTGATAATAGAACGAGGAAGAGGGAGGAAAGATCGCGCGCGATCCGTGGCCCAATTAGGCCCAGTTAGGGCACTGCTCCGGCATTTGCCTGGTGTCAATCGGAGAAACCACGGAAAACAACAGATCAAAGCAGTCGGCTGCTAGAATTGTCTCTGTCTCTGAACTGTCTCCGAGACAGTGGCTGAATATGACGTAGCTATCTAGCTAGTGTCGAAAATCCTGCCTCCGTCGAGACTCGAACCTAGGACCTCCCGGTCAGAGGCACTGCAGTGCCATCAGTTGATGCCCTGAACCCTCTAAGCCAGTGATATGAAATAACATATGCTCAGGTTACTGAGGTATGCGTGGAAAAATTTACTTACACTAATATGTATTGTGGTAATACAGCAAGTTATTGAAATTCAGTCACGCGTCGGTTACGGAAAACGAAATGCGTTTACAAAGAATTGGGGTTGATTTTATTAGTAGGTCTAGATAAATGAAAGTCAATTTGTGACGTTTGTATAGCTTTTTCATACGTTCCCAGAGGTACTTTTTTATTATCCTACATCCAGGAGGAGTTTGATGTTCAAAAAATATATATTTATTTAACATTTTTACTTAAAGCTATAGAGTATTTTCAAATGCGATTGTTATCTTTATTAGGCTTCAGCGGAGTAGGGAATAGCGTGTATTGCGGATGTCATAACCTCATAAAACCTAGAAACATAGTAATGAGATAATCTTCACAGATTCGTTTGTGATTGGATGTAAAGCAAATTTTCTGTGAATCGTTACTTGAATTTCTGGAAACACATTGAAAAACTTTGCCCATTACTTTAAATAACATAGAAAAATGGAGAGGGTGCGCAATACGGATGGGCAGACGTTTTCTAATCTGAAACCAGTGAAACCAAAGGAGGCGTTTTCATGCTTTCAGAAACGAAATACGATGAATAATGAATACTTCTTGACATTTTTGAAGAAAAGAGAAATGAAAGTGCTGTTTTCTTCACTTTGAATACGACAATCTTTCCTTGGAAATAACTGATCTTCAAAATAAAGTGAATTGGATATTAAAATCTTGAAATTGAATAAGGGTCTTTTTCATTTAAGTTATTTATTACATTTTTGTATTAGTTCGTTCGCCGAAACCTTTAAATCAATGACAACTGCACAAAACACATTCACGTTTGAACACCAACATAATTCCTGACCTCACCGCCCAATGCTGTAACAAAAGGATCGTTGTTCTATCTAGGATTATTCCAAGAAATTTCGTCACAAAATGGAGTAAACGTAACTTGTTAAATGGCCTTTCTTCCAAGTACTTTTCGGGTTTCGAACAGCCAGCTACCTACAGAAGTTCTCTTCTGTGAGTTTATTCACCTGGAGAGCGAATGAAGACCATTTGGCCTTATTGGCCCCCTCCTTTTTACCTTCGACTAGTATCAAGACCGCTCCGCCACATTCGGAGCTGCGTTGTGTTTTCGCCATTTACATCAGATGTGGTTGCATTGGCGCTCACGACGAGATCTTAACGCAGAATCTACGCCCGCGGGGGCGGGGCGGGGCGGGGAGATAATGGCGGCGAGGGCGGGGGCGGGGGCGGGGGCGAGGGCGGGGGCGGGGGTGAGGGCGAGGGCGAGTGGCGTACCTGGGCCGCCGCGCGGGGCAATCTAGAACGTCTGCGCCGGGCGCAGGCCCTCGCCAAGTGCTCTCCGCAGCGGCAGCCGTTTAGATAAAGCGGCTTTTTACGCCAGGGCGCGCGCAGAGCCGGCGGCGGTGGCGGAGGTGGGAAGAGGAGGGGGCAGTGGAGGCGGCAGTGGGAAGCAGACGTGGATGCGAGAGTGGCGATGGCAGCGGAGGTGGATTGCGGAAAGGTAGGCCACGAAGAAGGCGGCGAGCAGAGGCGGCAGGGGCTGGAGTGGGGTTGGGGACGGGAGGAATGGAGTTAGCAACAGTGGGAGCAATAGATGCGGGGGAAGGGCCTGAAGGGAGAGTACGGGAGAAGGGTCCAAGGTCACTCGGGTGGCAACTCGGAGTGAGGATTGGGTACAAGAGACGCCAAACGAGGCAGAGGCACTGGTGGGGCTGGAATGGTGTGAGGATGGAGATGGAAACTGTGGGAAAGATGAGGCGTTGGAGGAGGAGAAATGAGGAGATGTGGTGCGCGGATCGGGAACGGTAGATAGGGGGTGGGAGAAATGGTGATGGTGGAGAGGGTGGTGGGAAGAGCAGCGGAGAGGACAATGGAAGGGGCGGGGAGAAGGTAGCAAGGAAGGTGGGAGCGGCGGGGAGGAGGGTGAGAGTGGTGGTGAGAAGCGGACGTGGCGTGGGATTGGCGAGAGGCGTGTGGAGGTGGCAGGGAGGAGGGTGAGGGTGGCGAGGAGGAGGATGGGTGTGGCGTGACGGAGAGGATGGTGGAAATGATAAGGAGGCGTGTGGGAGTTGCGGGGAGGAGAATGGGAGTAGCAGGGAGGAGGGTGTGAGTGGCGGGGAGACGGTTCATTGTGGCGGGGAGGAGGGTGTAAGTGGCGGGGAGGAGGGTGGGGGTGGAGGGGAGTAGGGTGGCTGTGGCAGGGAAGAGGTTGAGAGTGGCGGCGAAGAGGGTGTGAGTGGTAGGGAGACGGTTCATTGTGGTAGGGATGAGGGTAGGTGGCGGGGAGGAGGGTGGGGGTGGCGTGGACGAGGTAGGGAGTAGCAGGGAGGAGGCTGTGAGTGGCGGGGAGGAGGGTGTAAGTGGCGGGGAGGAGGGTGGGTTTGGAGGGGAGTAGGGTGGGTGTGGCAGGGAAGAGGTTGAGAGTGGCGGCGAAGAGGGTGTGAGTGGTGGGGAGACGGTTCATTGTGGTAGGGATGAGGGTAGGAGTGGTGGGAGTGGTGGTGGAGCGGTGCAGACGCCGGGGACGGGATGTGTGAGAGTGGTGCCGTAGCGTCTGTTCCGAATGCAGCCTCCGCGGTGTTGGCGGGGGGCGGGGGAGGTGGCTGGGTAACGGCTTCAGCTCCACTGCCCAATATTCTTGGTGCAGTTGTCCCGGTTAACCTAGATCGCGTTTACTGCTACCCAATAAAAGGCCCATCAGCGCCGCGGCTGTGATAACGCGGCCGAGGGAAACGAGGCGAGGCCGCGGGGGGTTGATGGGTGGGTGGAGGTGCGAGGTGTGGAAAGGAGGAGGCGCGGGGGGAGAGTTGGGTGGAAGCTCGGGGAGAACGAGGACATGGGAAAGCAGAGATTTGGAAAGAATGGGACGGAATGTAGAAACGCAAGGGAGAGTCAGTGAATGAGTTACTATTTCGTGTATCCGGGCGCGTCACTACACTGGTCACTAGACTGTGCATTATATAGCCGAATAGTGGCGGTGTTCCTCCCCCGCTAAATCGTGAGATCCATCGATGACCTACATGATGACTTGTGTTTTATCCTTTTCCAAGTATCTCCTCCATTTGAGCTTTCCCCAAGTCAGGTTAAACTCCAAGCTCACGACTGGTCTCACGACAAGAATAGAAGAGTAATACAGGTAGGCGTGTGTATGTGTGTTTATGTGTAAGAGTGGGGAGGCAACAAAGTTGAGCAAAAATCTCCACGCGTTCTGGGGCCCATTTGTTATGGTACAACTCCCGTATTCTGCTGGTAATCATTGGAAGAACCTCGAAAAATCTCTGATGAGAGCTGCTAGTTTGTAGAATTCAATTACAGACTAGATAAACGCAAATCTGCTTAATAGCTAATGCAAAAAAGCACTTACTGTCGAGACTGGAATCGTGTATTCTACCTATCAGAAGGTAGGGGTGTGGGGAAAGCAGGTCAGAGCCAGGATAGGAGCGGGTTGTGCGAGCCTTTACAGTTGCAACATGAAATCCTTCATCGCCAAAATCCGTTCGTTCTCTGCGCTGTGGTTTTTCAGCAAGCCTGGGTGCAAATGAAGCGCTCCACGCTGTTGCATATCGTCCCTCCGGGAGACGATCGTTGGGGAAAGTAGTGGAGCTTCGGAATGCCACAGAGTTTTTCATACTAGTTAGTTTTCTTATCTCTTTTGTCTGGGTTAGCTTTCCGGTATTGACTTCCCTCTTTCCAGCTGTCATCTACTGCCGTCCAAAGTAATTTTTTTCTTTTTTTCCTCAATATATCGGTCGTCTAATAGTAGAATTAAAATATGACTTTAAGAATATTTAGAAGAGTAAAATCTGTTTGCAAATTTTATATGCAAATTTTTGTAGAAAAATGTGGAGCTGTTTTGAGAAAACGTATTTTGAGATTTTCTAGAGTTGCACAATTTTGACCTTTTTTCGCAGAAATCTTTTGAGTTTTCGAGAAACTTCTTTAAAAATAATTTGAAGCATTTTTATTTCCAGATGCAATAAAGAGTACTATAAAGGGGTGCTACTAAGTATTAACGACGTAAGGGGTATTTCAGGAAAAAAATATTTGTTTATTTTTTGGAAAAACATACAAATACAGAAAAATGGCTTTTATGTCATCTTAAACAGTGTATTTAGTAATTCGAATATAAATGTGCCGAGTGACAGTTCAACATTTAAAAAATTGAATTCCAAGTGGAATTCAGTTCTTTTTTTAAAGGAAATCCACAAAGGAGATCTATGAAAGAATTTTTCATACATAGTATGATTCATTAATTGTTCATTATTCTATGATATAAAAGAGAAAAATAGTTTATTAGCATTACAGGCGCAGTATTGCCATTATTATGATATTCTTATTTTAAATGTATTTACCGTAATGCTATCATTGACTCCATAAAGATAATTTGACGATTTTGAAGAAGAAGTATTGTTCAGGAGCATGCAAAGAGGGCATTTGAGTGGACTGAATATTTATAAATAGAGCATGCACATATCCTGAAACTCCACGTAAGTCTCTGAAGGAGACGTCCTAACTTCAAGTAGAGATCAAACGGGATACGATGCCAACAAAAATGAACCACATACAACGTATGGCTACAAAATAAAAAATAAAAACAAAGAAAATGCAAGATTTACACACAAATGTACAGCCGGGAAAAGAGAACACAAATACAATGTGGCACATTAAAGAACTTCAGTTTTGAATAGACTACGTCCAACGCATCATTGCCTTTGAAACACAAGAACCTTGTAGAACAGACTTCGGCGATTGAAGAATATTATACCAGCATACACAAAGCACGTTAGCCTGTCACATGGGAGAACACACAAATATGATTCAAGATGCCTTGTGATGATTGCGAGAAGAGGCAGATGTGAGCGCAATGGGTCCACACCAGATAACTTTCATTGGCAGTTCCCAAGAGGCAGACATTCGGACGCCGCGGAGTCAATGGAAAGCTTTTGTGGTTCATACTAATATGAACGGTTTTTGACTCGTAACGAGGCAAAACCCAAAACGATTTCATCGTTTCAATCTTTGAACGAGCTGGGTAGGAACTAGGGTGAGAGTTAGTGGGAGCTAGTGGGATGCTATACCTCTAACATAATTTCCTTGCACATGCATTGTATTCGTTATGTTAATGTTAAAACACTGCATCTCGCATAATACGAGACGGAACGCGGTGGCGAAACGCGACCACCGTATTCAATTCTGAATTTAAAACATTGTACATAATTTCACACGGATATTTGGGGCGGGGCGGGCTACGCCTTGTCGCCATGGAATTCTAGCCTGAATTCTCGCAGCCGGGAGAACGAGATGCCGGCGGCGGCGCGATGCGGCGGCGATGGTGTAGCGGTTAGCGTATTGGACTGCTATACCCAAGTTCGCGGGTTCGAACACGATCGAAGCCGTGGATTTTTAAGGGCGAAAAAATCCTTCGTACGCCTTCCTTCAGAGGGGAAGTAAAGCCGGCTGTCCCATGTTAGTACATTTACTGCACGTAAAAGATCCTCAAGCCTAAATGATGCCTCTGAGCTAAATTCAAATCGCCTGTTTCGTCGCCAAACTAATAACTTCTTTCTCTTGTTGAAAGGAGAGTAACGAAATTTGCGTGGTCAGACGGAAGAGTAGGCCTCATGGCCTGAGTCTCGCCACGTAAAATAAGGCAAATTCAACTCAATGCCAAGAGACTGGGATATGGGTGCGAGAATTCTCGATAAACATTTTTAATGTTCACGTGATTTGTGCCGACCTGGATGGCCGAGGTGGCTAAACGCTGACTGGCTCAGTGCTTCGGTCCGAAGGGTCGCGGGTTCGAGTCCCGCCTTGGGCATGGCTGTTTGTCCCTTGACTTTGTGTGTGTTGTCGCGGAGGGCCTCGCGTTATGCTGACCACATATCAGAGGAACCCGCAAGTGTGTTGTTCTAGTGTATGATCGAATATGCGTCCCATCGGCACGTAAAGGGTAACCGACTGTTGGGTAAAAGCCCCAGAAAAAAATGCATTTTGTAAATCCTCGGATTGAACTGATACACCTCAAAATTAAACACAACTTGAAAAACTTTTCATGATATTATTTAAGTATTGAATTTTCAAGAATAGATTTCATTAAGAACTTGTGTATGGTTCATAATGTTTAATAATTGTTGCAGGATAGCGTTCAAAATGTTTGAAGAACTTCTAATTTTCAAAAATTCTGAGACGTTAACTGGATCTACGCCATCTTTAAGAGCATACATTCCTCTTTTTTAGAAAATAAGTAACACAAAAAATTTAGTATTTTTGATATTTTTGGTGAATATTTTGAAAATTGCTTTGGGTTTTATGCAATATGTCCCCAAAATTTAAAGACTAATTTTAAATTTACAGGTATTTATCGAGACAAATCCACAGGGAAATATTAATTTCGGATAGTCCTTCGTATTATGTGCTAGCTTGTGTTTCTCACCAACAGATAAGTAGAAGTGTTGAAGAAAAAGTCTTTTTTCTGTATTTGAGTCCCCGGCAAATGCACTGAAATTTAAATCTGAACATTGTTTATTATCGCAGAATTACTATCTCTGTACTTCTTATATACTCAAAGATGCTACATTTCCATGAAACAAAATGCTGTTTAAAAAATACAATAAAGAGGGGCAAGCTGATGTAATTTGCAATACTAAAAAGTTGGCTTAACAAAGTGTCCAATTTTATTCATCTGTCACATTATTATATCTGCATTCCACTTACTTAACTATTCATGAAATTGTTTCTGAAAAGAGGCATAGAGGCATAGCTTACTAAAGAGGCATGTTTATTTTACTGTTAATTTTAAAATTATTGTATATCAATGAAGCTGAAGACAATACCTCATCACAATACGAACCGATTTTACAGTAATAAAATATTTGTAGTAATACATTTGAAAATACGACCACCACGTAAATATTAAATGAGGACAAATATATCATATTATATTCTCTTTTCAATATTCCGAATATGAACTGCTATACACATATATAACATTAAGTTCCCGATAACTGAATTCGAGATGCATGAGAATGCTTTATAAAGAAATTCGTGGTACGATAATAACTAGTAACATGAGTTCAAGAAATCATGTTACTATTGCAAACGTCAGAATAAAAATCGTGGAAATGTAACAGTAAATGTCAAACAATACAGCGACCGTAACTTAATTATGAAGAATATTCTCTCAACCGTTCTGCGTTTAGCGTTCAATCCGGAAAGAGTTGAATTCTCTTTTAAATGCGCTCGCCTGTAATAAGTTAATACCTTTTCGAGGTGGTGTATTGAGTTCTCATTTTAAGCTCTGTGATTTAATAAGCAAATTGTGTTTGAATACACATGAGTCCGCCTCCATCGCCTGGGATTTGATTACACAAAACTGAAACGTGGTTATTCAGCAGCAGAGATTAGATTGCCGGTGTTAAACAAACGCCAATCCTGTTCTTTTATTCGGTGAAGGACAATACCCTCAATATGCTTAACTCTTCAACATGTGCAATAAATATATTACAGTTATCGCGAATTGCACATTCACTCACATATCGACCCCTTTATAGAACCGAAGGAAGTGGTTAGAAAATGTTATTACCTCAGCATACAGTGAACGTGACGTTGCAAATTGATTACGCAATATACAAAAATAGAAATATATCTATGATAAAGTAAATAGGTATTATTCTGTAAACAGTATTTCTTAAAAGCATTGGGTGAACATGTACAAGTAAGCAATAATAAAGACGTAAATGATGTAATTTATTCTGTGTGAAGGACCCCATTCTAAATCGAGATATAAGCTTAGTTTTTCAGATAGAATAGTAAATTTAATATTTTAATAAAAAAATGATAATCAGTAGTGGTTCTATTTTAATAGTAAAAAATTACTAGCTACTGTTAAAAATGTTGATAAACGTTGAATTTAGAGTTGAAATTAAAAATCTGATCGTTCACATTGCAACAGATCTCAAAATGATGGTTAAGCCATTGAAAGCTGCTCATCGGAAGAAGTTATGTCTGTTTTTGATTCTAAATAACTGTCTTTTATAATCTCTCTTAGTTGAAAACAGGTTTTGAACGAGATATGAGACCACACTTATTAATAACGTAAGAACTGCGGCGATTAAATAAAAAATGGTTTAAATAATAGTTAAAAAATGTTATGGTACAATCAGTTAGAAAGGATGGATTCGGAAAGAATGACAAAATATTTATAAATTTACTCTTGTAAGACGGAAGAAACAGGTCGACCACAAATGAAATGGAGAGATAGTGCGTAAGTGGCAATGAAAAAACGAGATATGATGATCGTACGGATCTTGAGATGGTTAAATAAAATGGCGGCTTTGAAGCTATAAACCGCCAAAACAGTAATGTATAATTGTCAAATGTATATAGTAATCGAAAAACATTTTTCAAAGAGGTTCTCCACCTCTGACTTGGAGCAAAGAGCTCGAAGAGACTTTCTTGCTGCGCTCGGCTCGAAATCAGCTCTTTCTACACGCATTCCGGAAGTAATCCTGAATTCTCCGGATCAAAATTGTACAGCTCGCCGTACTGGGAGAACTCCGTCAACTTTCGTTAGTGCAATGGGAGCTGAGTGGCTGATCTTTAGCCAGGCGAAAGTTAGTTAATGTTGGCTTAGGACTGTTAGGTGTAATTAAGGTTGGATGAACTTCCAAGAGGATGAGCTCACACAAGAAGTTGGAAATGAGGTGGGCTGGATAAATTGCGGTCAGAGTTCATACGACCTGCAGAAACTTTGTCAAGGAGGAAGGCTCTGGATTTGCACCATCTGGCGGAATGGCGTGCAGCATTAACGGCTGCATCTTCCTGAATTTTCGTTGAATTTTGAAAGAGCTTAGTTGGAAGTGGAGATGATGAAATCGCGCAAATGTTCACCACATACAAGTTTCCTAATCATTTATTAAAGGCACAAATTATAACCTAGGTTTATCATTGAAACTATAATCACGGAATTCCAGTATATAATCATATTTGATGTCAGATAATTGGGTCAATTCAATTATCCCCTGCAACCCTTAAGTGTGCAGTTAAAATATAAACTTGTATTTTTGTAATATTTTCATATTTTTAAAAAAATGCACTACTTAATTTTAAACATTTCAGCTACTTAGTAGTTAAATTAGGGCATGAATGAAATATTATTTTTGCTTTAACCCTTAAGTGGGCGCGCGACGTACAGAGTACGCCACCATAGATTTCTGAGCTTTTCTATTCTAAAATTCCGATAAGCGGGAAATTCTGACACCTAATACGCTACCGCCAGTTGTTGCTCTGCCGATTGTGATTCAGCATGTATTTTGCTTGTGTGTTGGGTAAGATTAGTGCGAACTCTTCTTTTTCCCATGCATCTAGGCATACTCTGTAGGCCGCGCGCCTAGTTATGTAAGTAATTTAAAATTATTCATTTTTACAATAAAAAGTACGTGTATCACTAGTAGCGTTCTTCTAAATACAGTTTGGGTTGGAATCAAATTTGGAAGAACAGATCGATGACGTCTCGTTAGATAATGAACCGGAAAATGTACAAATGTCCTATCATAACAGTAAATCTGAAGAAGACATATGCACATCACGCTACAATAGTGATGGCGATAGCGACGATTTATCTGAAACCAGTGGAGAATATTTTCCTAAAATTATTTTCAAGCAAAATAGATCGTGGCGCAAGAAACAATTACAAGAAATTAAAAAGTGGAAAAACACGCCCTTGAAAAACAAATTATCTACAACACAAAAAATATTTTGAAGAAAATTATTCCCGCCGCCAACACAAAAGTGGTTAATAAGGTGAAAGAAAAACTACCTGTATTTATCACTTTCATAGACATTTTAGATGAAATAGTTTTGTGCACAAATAAGCACATCAGGAAAAAGAGACTTTCTCTCAGGCTGAAATCTTGTAAATTTATCAACTATTTTTGCCTACACTTTGGTTAACGTCATTAAAAAAAATTGTGTAGTGAGAAAATGTTCAAATAAAGTATTTTAGTGTAATAAATACGATATTTTAAAGCATTTAGTTACATTTTAGTTCCTCTACGTCAAGCAGATGAAATGGCGTACTCTATACGCCGTGCCCATTTGCACGAGTATTACTACTTAAGAGTTAATGAACGAAGAACAAGAAAATGAGAAATGACGCTTTACTAAACATTTTGGAGTTGAAGGGTATTGGGAGACAAGACGTATAATTTTTTGTTAACGCCTAAAGATACGATACTTCATACTAAGACAATCATCTTACTTTAATCATCGACCTATAGCTATTGATGCCAACAGTCGGATGAAGTTCAAAATGATCTGTTGTTTCTTCTTCATTATTCAGCTTTATCCACATAATGTAGGTAAATGTACGTATTAATCGCCTACTTCAACAATTAACCGGGTTCAATTTGAATGCTAAAATCGACATCCAGCATCAGTGATAATGGTATTGTACGCAAGCTCGGAATCAAAGAATACACGTTGTTAGGGCAACCAATAAACAAAATATATTATTCCTTGCTTGGTGTCATAGCACTGTTCAGATTAAGAGGCACAGCTCCGACCACATTACATGCAAAAGGTGTGGAGAGGGCATTGAAAGCCCTGATCTTGTAGGAGAGCACTCTCGTAAGAGATATTGAAGCGTACACACGTAAGCAATTGGTGAGGTGCAAATAGTTTTTTAGCATAAGCTGGAGCATTGTTTAAATGATAGTTAGAAGTCATCTGAGAAGGCTTACGAACTATATTCAAAACCGTGAGGAAAGTAATTTGTTCACGTAATCTTCACGACTCCAGTCTATGACTTCTTGGCTGTCCGGGTGACGCCGCGTAGGGGGCTGAGCGGCCGACGTTTCGCCTGACATGTCGCAGGCTTCATCAGGGCATTGACACGGCGTTGCTGCGCGTCGAGTGTAATACATTGGACAGCCAAGAAGTCATAGGAGTGTAATTATCCATGAGTTCAATAGAAGTTGTAAATATATAAGAGTAAATGTTAAATTTTTATTGTTGAAAAAGGATGATCCTTTATTTTAATTGCCATCAATTCAATTATTCGTTTGAATCAATAGAACTTCCAGGAATCGTGATTCTGTATAGAATTACATGTCTACATGAAACAGTAAGGAGTAAAATGTTGCATGTCGAAACCCATCATTAAATTGAATGTAAAATTAATAATTTTGTGTTAACATTGAAATAATTTATGATCATTGCAGGGAAACGGTAGAAATAACAATGCTAATAATATAAGTGGAAATAATTCCCTTCATAAGATTGGTATAATTATTTGTAGATTACATCGAGAGCTAGTAGTATTAAAAATAGCGTAGAAGGAAGGGTATTTCTAAAATGGCTAGCCCAACGCGGGGCATGATACGAGGTAGTTCTCAATATAAACGATTGAATGTTCTTCATTCTACGCAAGAATACAGATAAAAAGGAAAATGCATACTTGTACATTGAAGAATATGCAAGTTCCAGGAAACACTGATCTTTTCGTCCGGGCCACTCCCCGCGAAAGCTCATTTATCTGCCTGCGGAGTTCCAAATTTAGATGGTTGGTTGGTTACTAGTGATTTCGGGCGCGTCAACTGCTTAGGTCATTCGTTCCGTAAGTGTCGTGCATGTGTTTTTCTCGGGAGATTGCGGTGATCTTCCTCCCCTGAATCGCGAGATCCGGCGCCGACCTACCGCCGGCTAGCGGAATTTTTCCCCTAACCAGAACTCTCCCACCAGCGGGGCACCGCCCCAGCCAGGACAAGCTCCCCACCGGTCTCCCGGAATATGTGGTAGTGTAGTGCATGTTCGTGTAAGTGTGTGTGTAAGGGGAGAGGATAGGACAAGGAAGAGGAAAGAAAGATCGCGCGAGGTCCTTGGCCCGTTTGTTAGGGTTCTGCTCTGGCAATCACCTGGTGTTGATCGATGAAACCACGGAAAACTACCGATCAGAGCAGCCGGTCGCTAGAATTCTCCTCCAGACAGCGACTGAATCCGACCTAGCTGAAAAAGTAGTGTCGAAAATCCTGTCGCCATCAGTACTCGAACCTAGGACCTGCCGGTGAGAGGCGCTGCAGTAACGTCAGTTGATGCCCTGAGCTACCGCTCCTGTTCCCAAACAGACAAAACGTGCGGCGCGGGGAGCGGCCGGGAGGTAACGATTTCTTCTTCAGTGGCGAGAGTGCCTGGCGGGCGGTGGGGGAGGCGGCTGACAGGGCGTGGGAAGGAGCCCCAGCGGCCCGCGGGAGGTCGTTTATTACCATGGCAGTCGATGACAGCGCGAGCCTTTCACCGCCAGTTGTCGATAGCGCCAGGGAAATATTCCTCGGAGGCCCACGCTCGCAGGTCGGGCGCAGCAATCTTGCGACGGAAAGATTGCTTTCATAGTAGAACGCACAGGAGGATATAAAATTTCCCACGGTGTAAGTGATTGGAATAGACAGATAGGTACGTAGGTAGATAGGTATGATTGATTGATTGTTAGTCATTCCGGGCGCGTCAACTACGGATGTCATTAGTTCTGTGAGTGTAGTGCATGTTCTTTCATCGAGGGGTGGCTGTGATCTTCCCCTACTGCATGGCGAGATCCCGCGCAGACCTGTCGACTAGCTGGGTTTTCTCCAGCAAGGTACCTCCCACCAGCTGGGTACGGTCCCAGCCAGGACAACTTCTAAGTCCCCGACCGGTCTCCCGGCATGTGTGGTAGTGTAGTACATATTAGTGGCGGGTGAGGATAGGACCAGGAAGAGGAAGGAAGATAGCGCGCTGTCCGTGGCCCGTTTGGTAAGGTACTGCTCCGGCATTCGCCTGGTGTTGATCAGAGAAACCACGGAAAACTACCGATCAGAGCAGCCGGCCGGTAGAATTCTTTTCCAGTCAGCAACTGTATATATATATATATATATATATATATATATATATATATATATATATATATATATATATATATACATATAATTCCTGGCATTAGCGACCACAAAGGAGTCCTTCTAAAAATGTGCAGAGAGGGTAAGCGAAATGATCTCGTAAAAGAAAGAAAAATTTTTCAGTTTTATAGAACAGACGTTACAAACATGCAATTATATTTGAAAAGCAAATATTCAACTTGGGCTTCAAGCGGATGTACAGTAGAACAGATATGGTCAAACTTTAAGAACATAATTTTAGAATGCTTAGCAAAATTCGTGCCTACCAAGAAACTACGGTGCCATTCGGATCCGGTGTATTTCAACAAAGAAGTGAGGCGACTGAAAAGGAAGGTTAGGAAAGCGTATAGTAAACGTAATGTAAACAAGGAACAGAAAAATAATTTTCTACAATTATCTAAAGACTTACTAGCATTAAAGTTACATACCCAAGAAAATTACCTGAAATCAATTCTAAACGATCGTTCGAACTGTTGGCAAAATTTCTTCAAGTATGTAAGACATAAGAAAGGGAACAAAGATAGTATTCCAGCGATCTGCGGAGCTGACGGTTCGTTAATTACAAATGACAGTGAAAAGGCGGCTTGTTTAAATAGGCATTACGCATCGGTTTTCAAGCCGAAGAATCAGATAACAGTAAATGAAACAACACCCGTAATAGAAACCTTTAGAGTCGATGCAGGAATTATTAGAAAAAGGATCGCAAAAATTAGGAGAAATAAATCTGTAGGTCCTGACGGAATACCAGAAGAAATATTGAAATTGGGAGGGGAAGCCATGATTCCTTACCTTGCTCGGTTAATGGACGTCACTATAAATAATAATACGATTCCTCAAAATTGGAAAGAGGCAATTGTAGTGCCGATTCACAAGGGAGGGGACAAAAGGATTGTCAATAATTACAGGCCTATAAGTTTGACATCAGTTGTATGCAAGCAGATGGAACACATGCTTGCGGAATATATTATACGAGTTTGGAATAAAACTGACTGGCTTTTTCAAAATCAACACGGTTTTCGTCCTAGCTATTCGTGCGACAGTCAGACTATTTCTTTAATACATACATATATATATATATATATATATATATATATATATATATATATATATATAGAGAGAGAGAGAGAGAGAGAGAGAGAGAGAGAGAGAGGGGGGGAGAGAGAGACAGACATATAGTTAGATATATAGATAGAAAGATAGATAAATTTTTGCAGGTAGGAACTTTGCACATCCGAGATAATAGAATACCATAATTTGTTTACAATGCAATTAAATACTCAGAATACAGAGAATATGGAGAGAATGATTTCTTTTCAGATTAATTTACGCTCTATTAAGAGCATGTGGAGGTTCACGGTACGGAAAGGGCGAGATGCCGATAGCACCATGGAAATCTTCCTAGGACCCCACGCTCATAGGTCGACTGTAGCAACCTCGCAAGGTAAAAGAACGCACAGGAGTATATAAAATTTCCCACAATGTAAATGGTTGGAATAGACAGATTTTTAATATTTGTAGAGGTAGAATTTTTGCACATTCGTGACAGAAACATGTAATTGTTTACATTGCAATTAAAAGAGCAGAGAATAGAAAGAACGTTGGAAGAATAATGTATTTTCAGATTACATTACTCCCTTTTAATGACACGTAAAGGTTCATGGCACGGAAGGGGCCAGATGACAATAGTGGTGCTAGTGAAATCTTCGTTGGAGCCCCTCACCAACAGGTTAAGCGGATGAATTTTCCGTTGGAAAAGATTCCTTCCAAAAAACCTAGAACTAGCGGAAGATATACAATTTCCCCCAGAATAAGTCATTGTACTAGACAAAATACTAGGAGAATAATATATTTTCAGACAGCTTTAAGTGTAGCTCTTTTCATTGCAGGTGATGTATTAAAAATTAAACATTGTATCACTAGTGTTAAAATGTGTGCTTCAACGCGGACGCCGGCAGGAAGAAAAGTGTGACCTTACGGAGGCCCTCCCGTCTCCATACGGCATTCTGCAGGAGGGAGAAAATTCCTTTGTCGTTTCGTGACTGGATCTCGCGGGTTGAGGGGGGCGAAAGGTTTCGCCTGAAGACAACATTCTGCGTTGGATTTATTTTCGTCAACTCCAAATGTCACAAACGAATGTGACATATGGAGGAGAAAAAAAATCTGCACACGTTTATTTGAGATTTAGAGTATCCTCCCAACCCTTTTAATACATATAGTTAAATAGTTAGTAAACGTTACAACAGTGTCGTTATCAACATTTGAAAAATTAAAATGTTCGCTCGCAAGTAACAGAAAACATATTTGAAACGATAAACAAACTACACACTTGATTTTATAGAATTGCTACCAAAATAGTTACCCACATCTCTCAACAATAATCCCTCTACAATTGGAAATAGCAGAGATCAACAAAACAAAACCGGGAGAGGTGGCATTAACTGATTTCATTGCAGTACCTCTGACAGGGAGGTCCTAGGTTCGAGTCCCGACGGTGGCAGGATTTTCGACTCTAGCTTTTCAGCTAGGTCGAAATCAGTCGCTGTCTGAGGGAGAATTAGAGAGGCCAACTGTAGTTTTCCGTGGTTTCTCCAATCAGCACCAGGTGAATGCCGAAGCAGTACCCTACCAAACGGGCCACGGACCGCGCGCGATCTGACGTTCTTCTTCCTTGTCCTATCCTTACCCCTTACACACACACACGCGCACGCACACTTACACTAACATGCACTACACTACCACACATTCCGGGAGACTGGCGGAAGCTTAGAGCTTGTCCTGGCTGGGGCGGTGCCCCGCTGGTGTGAGATACCTGGTTGTGGGAAACCCCACACGTCGACTGCAGTTCGGAACCGATGTCGCCATCCTGCGGGGAAGATCAGCGCCACCTGCCGATGAAGAATAACAAACTACACTTACGGGACTAATGACCTCAGTAGTTGGCGTGCCCGGAATCGCTAACCATCCAACAAAAGTTGCGTTACACTAGCGCTCCTTTACAATATTGAAAGTACATCTATGTCCAGAATTAATACAAAAGGCATTATACCAGGGAAACTGGATGAAAATCTGATCGAGATTGAGATCATTGACAAAGAAGCTGAAGAACAATTGTGATTAGCTGTGGTGAGAAAATGCACCACAAACTGATGAAGGCGATGTGGGAATATTGGAAATGTTAGGGACTTAGTGTAGGGATCACAGAATTTTGAAAATGTGCACACAATTCACTTTTCCCCATAGCACGTCATACGCACTTTGAACTGTTTTTGACGTAAAATAAATAATTAATAAAGCTTCTGACGAGCCTTCCGATACATGTGGTAGTGTAGGACATGTGTACAAGAGGAGAGGAGGTGATCAGAGTGAGGACGGAAATATCAAGGGTGATCTGTGGCCTCAATATTGGGACACCGCTCCAGCACTTGTCAAGTACTTATCAAAGAAATTACGGAAAACTTCCGATCAGAGTAGCCACTTGAATTGTTTTCCAAACAGACTTTCGATCCACCTATGTAGCTAGTGCCGAAAACTTGCTACCATTTGGGCTCGAACTCTAGGGCCTCTCGGAGAACTAAGCGGATGAGACTCCTGCATACCCGCTGAACTAACGCAACGTACTAATTGAGGACTTCCGTATTAGCTGCCAGGAACCGACATAACTACCATCTCAGATTGGTTCTTACTTCATTATCTTCCTAAGCGAATAAGCTGTATGGTTAAGGTGGGTATTCTTAGACAATATAATTTAGTCACGGTTTGTTTCCATGCCACATTTTCACATACGCCCTTCAATAATCCAACGCCACCATCCGTGTTTAATCGCGTGAACTTGGTTAGAAGGTTAAACTTAGAAGTTTCAAATGTTGATTTCTCATACCAGTTCATGCCAGTAGTTTAAGAAAAAAGTACCAATACTTCTGGGGGATAGTGATAGCGAGCGAGAGAGCAAGCGAGCGAGAGAGCAAGCGAGCGAGAGAGAGAGAGAGAGAGAGAGAGAGAGAGAGCGAGAGATCGAGAGAGAGGGAGAGAGAGAGAGAGAGAGAGAGAGAGAGAGAGAGAGAGAGAGAAATAGTTATTTATGAAAGTGACATTTTATTTTGCGAGTAGGAAAAGTTACCAATAGATAGCTACCAAAAGCTACCAATAGATGAAGTGGTGCAATATGAGCAAAATAAAATATATTTTACCACGAGCGCCATACACTATTTTTAGACAGTCTTACTGGCTTTGATTTTATTTTAACTCAAGTCCATATTGAGCCGTAGCTGAACACATGCCCCGCCTACGGACCAAACCCGAATCGGCGAATTGAAACGTTGGTTCAGGTGGTCCGCCAAGTTAAACGTGGCGCGTTGGCGACGTCATCGCCTGACGTCGGCATCGGTCGAGCGGAGCGAAACCGAGAAACCGGAGGAAAAACCGAGTGAACTCGCGGCAGGGATATTTTTTCCGTTGGAAGAGGAGAGCTCTAAAATTTCTTGAGGAGGGTAGTCGAGTTCGCTCAGTCGGTTAAAATTTCCGAAAGAGAATTCGGTTAGAATCTCTGAAGAAGGGTGGTTGATAAATCTGTTAGTTTTTCTGGAGAACTGTTGAAAGTCTGCTGAAGTGGGAAGAATTGGAATGAGTTACGCCGTTTCGCAAAGGAAAGAATCCTGTGGCGAATTCCAGTTTCCGACGTGATCAAAGAAGCCTTCGTGTTAGAAACGGGAAACGAGTGTGTAGGCAAGACCACTTCTTTAGTGAATAGAATTGGACTGTGACGTGAACGGACGAAGGCGACGGAACGAAGAAGCGCACGACATGAGTCAAAGTAAAATATGTGAAAGGCATTGCTGGCAGTCATATTAAGAAAAATTCGCGCAGTCAAAAGCCGCCTGATCACGGGTTACAATTAGCACATCACCCACGCTACCACGGCTGTAGATCAGCTCCCAGAACTTGCAGTTTCAGACCTGCGTCTGCTAACGAGGGAATCGAAGCCGACGGCAACGCAGAAGTCCTGGTTGCAACCGAGAAGTGGCGAGTACACCGGTGGATCTAGCCGAGGCCGCGTCCGTCTATAAGGCTACCCGGTCGCCGACGCGTCGAGGTTGCTGCAGCGCCAAGTCGCCGTATCGCCGCGATGAAAAGCCGCAAGGAATACGAGCCGCCAGCCGGCACCGGAGCTCAGCGGTGTTTACGCGCTGCTAGCGGAGCCCGCCGAGTTCGTTTAACCCCTCTCCTATTGCAGACGCGTGAGTACCCGTGCGTGAGAAAGCATCAAAGATAATATACTGGCATAATCGATTAACGAATAACAAATGTGAGATGAGAACTAAAGATCTGTTTTTCAAACCATTTATTGAATGAGTCAAAGCAAAATCGATGTTAAGTCTAGGAATTGTTGTAAATATCATTAAAGTTTGAAATTATTTCAATGTGTTATTCAGTTTAACGTGTGGGATGATGGTGTCATTGATATTTGTAGAATATTGTCTACAAGTCTGTGGGAATTGTAAATAGTTTGAAGGTGGAAAATAAGAATTTGTGTAAATTTTCTAATGTCTAAAACGAATCAGAGGTGAGGTTAGCATTTGCACCAGCTAATTTTTAATTAGCTGGTGAAAAGCTGCTAAAAAGATAGATCTAATCTCAAAAGAGAGTATTTATTTTTAATGATCATTAAACTTTGTGCAGACATTAAGGTGGTAGTTGTAGATTTACTCAACGCCAATTACGAATGCGAGGTTTGCGTTCGAGTAACGATATCTAGGTAGTACAGTTCAGTCGTTTCGTGTGTGTTTAGTTCTAATTGAAAGAATATATGATTTTGTGTCTCAGATCCACAATCTTTTTCTTTATCGTAAACTTGCCTGTATGCTCCCTAACGTGCAGTCCCGGTATTCGTCTACAAAGGACAATTGAATTAAATCAACTCGACAGGTCTGACGGCGGATCGGCAGTGAACTGTCGGACGTCGGAGGTAGCGCCCACGCGGACCGAAGCTCACTTAGTGATAACGCCACCTGATCGGAAGAGTTAGAAATGCACGACGCGCCGCGGGAATTTCGACGGCGTATTCTGTGACAATATGAAGTACTTTACTGGAGTTAAGTAGTATCAGATGTGGTCAGAAGAAAGTTGCTCTGTTTTTCTTTGTTGCATTCACAGATTTATCTAAACACTTGAGAATCGCCTCACTTTTAGCACGTGCTAAAAATTGAACTATTTAGCACCCTACGCATGCGCTGAAACATCCGATCGGTTGTCTAAAAATGATATTTTTTACCACAGGATAAACTGTTTTTATTCGCGAGTAGCGGCAAATATTATCCAATCTTGAACGTTCCTTGAAAACCACCGCCTCAGAGCTTACATAGCAGCGCAGCGCTGGGTTGACGCGCGCCTTCCAGAGTAATTAGATAAAGCGTGCTCGCTGCGGAGATAATTGGGCAGTCCTTGAGCAAATGAGAGGAGCAATTCGAGCAGTGGACTAGGTTACTCCGTGGATGAAGTTTCGACCGACTTAAAGCTACTCCGACTCTAGGTTCCGGCGCGAAGATTTCAGGGTGCTGCGACCAGTAAGTTCCCAGGTGTGTGGGAGACACCTTTCTGTGGTGGAAAATCGTGACGGCAGACGTGCGTAGGTGTAAAAGTCTATTCTGTCCTTGAAATCTGAACAATTACAATTCTTCTAAGACCGAAATTAAACGACAGGACTCTTTCATGCCAGTTTTAAAAATTTGTTATGAAGCATATAGCAAGAAACTTCATAATATTTTGAAATTAACCAAGCTTGAGTTGTCATAAAATATAATTTATCTTCAATGAATTTTAATTCGGCATTTTAGTTCTTTGATAAGATTTTGATCATCAGAACACAACTAAACTTTTGACGAGATCAACATGTTTGGAGTTAAACGTTCACCGCAACCAACGCGATTTTCATCATCACAAGGTTGCTGTATTGCGACAGACGATCTAGACTAGGAGAGGGGGGGCACTGAGACAACTTGTCCCAGGCCGCACTTAATATAGACCCTTCTCTTTCCATTCGAATAATTAAAAATGTACTGACTTCTAATTCTAGTTAACCACTAAGCTATTTCTGTTGCCTGGAGAGATACATTCTGTGTATGTATGGTGGGAGACAGATATTTTGTTTGGAATAAGTCGCCCACGTAAATCTATTACGAATAGAGTTGTGAACATAGTACTTAATTTTTTGGCAAGATGCCTGCAAATTTACTTATTACTTATGTAATTTCTTATCTACAGTTAAATAAATATGATTTTCATTATATTAAATTTTTAAATTAAATAATATGAAATATGTATATAGATTAGGAATATGTATATATTGTGTGCGTGACTTAAGGAAAGTCGAAAATATCTTTAGGAACACCTTATGTAATTAATATAATAATAATAATAATAATAATAATAATAATAATAATAATAATAATAATAATAATAATAATAATAATTTTATTTATGTGGCGAGACTCGGGCCATCAGGCCCGCTCTTCCGCCTAACCACGTAATACATAAATTTATAGATACGAATTGAGATACATTTAGTAAATAAAACAAATAAATAATAATATTTAGTAATAAGTAAATAATTCAGCTTACATATGTCATGCCCCTGGGCTCACAAACGCGACAAGAATACAACGTCCCAGCATTTGCCTTAAGCGACCGGGGAAAACCAGGGAAAACAAAGGCAGTGTGCATGCTCTTCAATATTGAGCAACAAAATAATATATTTAAGATAATTTTAAAAACAAACATTACTGACTCTGGATAACTCTAAAGGCGTGCCCGAATATAAATTCTGAGAGAAATTAATTTAGTAATACGTATCAAATGTTAACAAAAAATCTCAAATACATTCATGAGTCATAAAAAACAATATGAGAATGCACACAACCACCCGGCCAGGACGACGGCTTAGGGCCGATTTTAGGTTTCAACATCATGTACTAAGGGAAAAGACGCATTCAGTCAGAGCCATGACAAAATTAAACAATAATGAAGTAGACGTTACTAGAACATAATACAAAAAACCTTCTAACCCTATAATAGACTTAATTTAGACTAATTATACTATTGTTAACTAAATTAAGAACTAACTTAAGAAAACAAAGAAAAGAACAAAACTGTTAAAAAGCCCACACTGTCAAAAGGATTACATTTAACTTACAATTTTGAGCTCACTTAAAACTAACTTAAGAAAATACAAGAAATGGAGAAAAACTGTTAAAAAAGCGATATAAAATATTACATTTACCTTACAATTTTAAACACATTTAGTACACACTTTCACATCATACAATATCAGCTCAGAAAAAGATTATTTAAATGTTTTTTGAATGATCGCAGTGTTTTACATTTCCTAACATTTCCTGGAAGGCTATTCCACTCTCTAGTCGTTGCTACTAAGTAAGATTTATTGTAAAAGTTAGTGTTGCTTTTAGGAATATTGCATAGCAAAGATTTCTCGAATCTTCTTGTTTTAAGGTAAGAAATTTTATGAGAGAGGTAAGTAGGTACACCCGTATTTAATAATTTGTAGAACAGGCACAAACTATGAAACATGCGTCGGTCTTTCAAGTTTAGTATGTTATTAGCTTTGAAGTATCCCGATATATGATCATACTTTCTGATATTATATTGAAACCTAACACATGCATTTTGAAC
Organism: Teleogryllus occipitalis; assembly: GCA_011170035.1. Classification (NCBI taxonomy): domain Eukaryota; kingdom Metazoa; phylum Arthropoda; class Insecta; order Orthoptera; family Gryllidae; genus Teleogryllus; species Teleogryllus occipitalis. The sequence continues at coordinate 44,473 of BLKR01005630.1, read as the reverse complement.
TCTTTGGAGAGTGTCAGCAGTTGATTTCTTTATGTTACCGTACACAATGTCACCGTAATCAAGCAGAGGGAGCAAGAGGGATTTTACTAGTAGTTCTTTGGTTTTTGGTGGAAGGCATTTGTAAGCACATTTGAGTGAGTACATTGAAGCATACACTTTGCGGCAAGTCTCCCGAACATGAGGTTCCCAATTTAGGAATTTATCGATCGTCAGACCGAGATTTTTAACTTCTGAGCATAGAGGAACAGTAGTGTTATCCAGTACGATATGAGGAATATTTAGATTTTTAAGTGCTTTATGGGACCAACAGGAGCCAATTATAATTGATTGAGATTTTAATGGATTTAGCTTAAGGCCATTTCTCACTGACCATTCATGTAAAGAGGCTAAATCCTGATTTGTTTTACTAATTAAATGAGCCACTTCAGAAGGTTTCCCACTGACGTAGATCTGTAAGTCATCTGCGTACATATGATGATTGCATCTTGATAGCACCGACGGTATATCATTTACATAGATAAGGAAGAAAAGTGGACCAAGTACGGAGCCCTGTGGCACTCCACGTGAAACTGGTTTAGGTGACGAGAAAGTATTTTCTACAACTACGACCTGTTGTCTATTACTAAAATAACTTGAAATCCACGATAAGGTAGAATCAGAAAAACCGAGACATTTACATTTTGCCAGAAGCACGTCATGGTCTACTGAATCAAAGGCCTTGCTAAAATCTAAAAGCGTTAGCGTTGTTATATTGCCTTCATCCAGAGATTGACGAATGTCTTCGGTGACTCGTAGCAAAGCCGTTTGCGTACTTCTACCTTCCCTGAAACCAGACTGAAAATTATTGAGAATATCATTTATGGCGAGATACTTGTTTATTTGTTGACGTACAACTTTTTCGAGGACTTTGGATAATGTTGGTAATATGCTGATAGGTCGATAATCACAAAGATTTAACGAATTTAAACATTTCGGGAGGGGACGAATGTAAGCTAGTTTCCACAATTGGGGAAAATATCCGGTTGTTAAAGAAAAGTTTATTATGTGAGTATGCGCTGGAAGAGCATCTTTTAAAACCAATTTTAATTGCTTTGCTGTTATATCGTCCGAGCCTTTTGAATTTGATTTGAGTGCCTTCACTATTTTTTCGACTTCTTGGCAGTCAACATTGTTGAAATAGAAACTGTCGTCACAGCGAGGTGCATGTGATTCCAGACAGTGAAGTGTCTTTTCTTTAATAATAGGGTCTATTGTATGTGTAGCGGAAGCAAAATAGTCATTTAGGTCATCTAGGGGAATTTCTAATGAACTGTCATTTGACTTACGTTTGCAAATTCCTAAGTTTTTCAAGGTGTCCCATACTCCCTTCGTACTGGAATTTGTTTGGAAAAGATTATGATAATAACGAATCTTAGCGTTTCTGACTTGTTGTTTTACGAAATTTCTAAGTTTTTTATACTCCTTTTCATTTTCATCGGTTTTAGTAATTTTAAAACGGTTATATGCGGAATTTCTAACTTTCATATGAACTTTTATCTCATTTGTAAGCCATGGAGCAGCAGGCCGCGTGACACGAGAAGTTTTCCATGGAGCGTGCTTGTTGAAAAGGTTTGTTATGATTCCATTAAACATATTTACTTTCGAGTCTAATGAATATTGTTGGTAAACTTGGTGCCAAGGTGCATGTTCACTGTCTACTTGAAATGCTGTAAAATCTAAGTTTTTGTAATCACGGTAATTGATTGTTTTGTTTTTGTATTTAGTACATTTAGCCGAGTATACAACAAAGAGTAAATCATGGTTTGAAATACCCGGAACAGGAACTTGACCATATAGTAATACTTTGGAAATATCAGAAACAATCAAGTGATCAATCCACGATTCCGCTTTAGATGAGCTATGAGTAGGATTCAGATTTAATATTTGCAAATTATACGAATTGAAAGTATGAATAAAGTTAGTGGCAGATTTTGTGATGGGATTTTTTAAGTCACAATTAAAATCCCCCATTATAATAATATCTTGATACTTATCTGTGATTCGGTGAGGATTGTAATTTAAACCTAGTTCGCAGTGTTGAAACATGTTTTAATGCAATGCCTTCGATTACATGCTGCAACCAACAACAACTGAAGCCGTACGTAATTTGTTCCTTCGGTTGTATTAGGCTACTGCTCATTCAACCCGTGAAAATCGTACATCGCACTACACGTCACGAACGAAAAGAAATATCACTACACGTCGTAACTATAATTTACGAACACCATATATCCAAACGCGTGGGGACGCGGGCAGGATGTGACATTTATCTTCACAAATCAGAGCTACTTGTAAGAGATAAAATATTTTCATCCAAATTACATACATGACATGTAAAATGCATTTCTACATTTTTAAACGTGTATTTAATAGTATATAGAACACACGCAATCTTCGTGTAACTTTTATAAAAATGTGCTTTATAAAAGGATGGAATAAAAAGAGTAGTGTAACTCATGAATGTGTGACACGATGTAACTAATGAAACTTAAATCTAATACTATATTCAATCCTGCCATAATATGTTATAAGCCATGTGACACTAATGCTATTGTGTTGAAACATGTTTGTAACTCGTGAATGTGAATAGCCTCGTAATTACTGATCGCTGAGCAGATCTGTGAAGCGATTGTTAAATATAATTAACATTAGAATAACATTAGATAAATTTATTATCATTGAAATCTTTACCGGCTTTCCAGAAACTTTGATTTTCTCTTAGTACACTACTTACGTAATCTAGACTAAAATATTGTAATAGCAGAAAAAATGACTATTTTTTGACAGAAAAATTCGTTTTGTGTGCCCCTTATACCGCAAAAGTGAGGATAATTTTTGCTGTTATGTGTAGACGAGGCCTTGTGTCTGGGGAGACGCTATCTGTTGTGTAGTCTGTGTACTAAACGGCGCAGGCTGCTGTCCTTCAAACTTCTTCCTAGAATCTCGCACTCATTTGACTGGCTGTAGTTATTTCTACAGCGGCAAATCCACACCGGAAATTTGCCGGAAATATAATATTCGTTAGACTGCAGAATAGTTGTGAGAATTGTTATAGCTTTTGTACATATAAAGAATAATTAAGAAATGTTTACAGGTTTTTTTCATTTGTTTTGGGGTCAGAGATGATCGGATAAATTGAGCTAGCAAGAAAGGAGAGATAAAGTTAATCATCATATTCACATGCAGTGGATGGGAATTTAGAGCGATGATTATTCAGTCCTTGTCTTCACGCTTGTGGAACAGTGTAGCATACCTACTATTAATTGACCATTCATACATTATCATAAGAGCTTGGTAGTATTATCTCGATGCCTTCTCAATAGCCATCTGCCTGATCCCATAGGCATGGGACTATGGTTACCTAACCATAGTTACAAGTTACAACATAGTACAAAATGTCAATATTACAGAAGTGATGCATGGGGCAGATACAGAAAAATAACTGAAGTGCGAAATTCATTTTTAATTTTATTGTTTTATTCAAATCCTTCGCATAGGAACACAATTGATTGTTTCATAATTCGTTATATATCGCATGATATTACGTTATCAGGACATCTGCTCAACATCCTTCTCCGGGATTCTAAACCACAATCTTAGCTCAGGGATGTTGAGGCCGATCTGGAGCAACATTCAGGTCAGCAGTATGTATTGGAACTTTAAGTTTTCATGACTAATTGTTTCGAGCATACAAGTAAAAATCCTATGGTTTTTATAACCTTTGTTTCTCATGTCGTCGTTTCTCTTACTGGAGTTGTTAATTCTACTGCGTAGAGGGAGCTCCGGTTACTCTTCCAACTGCAGGAAATAACGAGCCCACAAAAAATGCAGCGCCTGGGGCGGCCGCTGCCTGATGCCCGTGGTTTATCTTACTGGCTATTGATTTTCCGCGGCGCCGCATGTCATCCGCAAAGTGCCCACCGAGAGGTAAATAACAGGCGCAGCGCGGCCCGCGCGGCGGTCGCATCTCGCGCGTGCGGCTGATTGCTTCCAGCGGCGGCGGCGGCGATGAGAGGAAGCTGCGTGGGTGGCGGCGCAGGCGGTGGCGTTGGCGGGGCGGGGCGAGGGCGGGGCGAGGGCGGGGCGAGGGCGGGGCGAGGGCGGGGCGAGGGCGGGGCGAGGGCGGGGCGAGGGCGGGGCGAGGGCGGGGCGAGGGCGGGGCGAGGGCGGGGCGAGGGCGGGGCGAGGGCGGGGCGAGGGCGGGGCGAGGGCGGGGCGAGGACGGGGTGAGGGCGAGATGAGGGCGGGGTGAGGGCGAGATGAGGGCGGGGTGAGGGCGAGGTGAGGGCGGGACAGGAACAGGGACGTGGGTGGGGTCGGGGTCTGAGGCAGGTGCAGAAGAAATGGCAATGCCGGAGGCAGGGTGAGGGGGGTGAGGGTGGGCCAGAGGGTGGCGGCGGGCACGGAGGCAGAGGCAGATGTGACGGAGGAAGCGGTAACACTAGAATTGAAACTGAGGGTGTATGTTGTGAATGTGGCACGGCGGAGCGGAGGTGGTGGAGCTGTGATGGAGGGGAAGAAATGGAGAAGGTGTCAGTTGCAATTAGAATGTTGGTTTCAAACTCAGTGGCGGCGGCAGCGGAGGAGGTGGCGGTGACGTTGGCAGAGGCAGGTCTGGTGGGTGGGTTGGTCGCATTGAGGTCGGAGGTGGAAGTCGTGGCGAAAGCAACAACAGGGGTAAAGGAGATGACAGTATCGTTAGGACAGGCAATGATGAAGCAGCTTGAGAATATGGAAATGATAATGGAATAGGGGAACCGGAGGCAATAGTGGGTTACATTGGAGCTAAGACTTTGAATGTAACAGTGTAACTGGGAAAGAAAAAGCGGTGGTTGGCGTGAACGATGGCGTTGAAGGTGGGAGGGGTGAGATGCGGGTAGTGCGCGGTGGGTAGCGGGTGGCGGGTGGCGGATGGAGGGTGGCGTGCAGCAGGTGACAGATAGCTGATGGCGTTCGGTGACAGACGGTGCGTGGGAGTGGGAGGTTGCGGATAGTGGATGGCCGGTGCCAATGACGGTGACGGTGACGGTGACGGTGACGGTAACGGTGACGGTGACGGTGACGGTGGCGGTGGTGACCGTGGTGGTGACAGTGGCAGTGGCGGTGGAGGTGGTGAGGGTGCCTGTGACGGTTGTGACGGTGGTGGTGACGGTAGTGGTGACGGTGACGGTGGCGGTGAGAGCGGATGTGGTGAGGGAAGTAGTGACAACCGCAGCAGTGGCGGTCGTAGTTTGGATGAAGAGATACGCATTGAGAAGGGGAGGGTCCGAGATCGGGAGGGGTCGGGGTCGGGGAGGGGCCCGCGTGGGCGGGTGATCGCTCGATTGAAGCGGACCAGTTGCGCACTTGGCGTCTGACGCACCGCGTGGACCGAGGGGGGAGGGGAGAGGGGGTCCATCAACATGCGGGGCACAGCGGCGCGGCGCCCGCCGCATTATCCACTTGGAAGGATAGCGACCGCCTAGGTCGCGCCCAGGGCTGCCCAACGCCCAGCTCGTCTGCCTCCCAACCAACCCCTCTCGTAGTGGTGAGACATCCTGAGGGACTCGGGTCAACCAACTGTCCTCGCAATAATATGTTCCTTGTAAACAATGATAAGTAGTGGGTGGATTTTGATGACCTAAAACATCGCCAAAAATGATCAATAAAATGCTCTTAAATGAATTTTAAATGCCCTAAAAGTAAACAAAAATGACGTAAAAATGTGATCAAAAACAATTCAGATTAACTCAGGCTGTTGGTATCGTTACTGATGTAATGGAGGGTTTTTCTATTCGACCAAGTGAACTCAGCTTTCAAACTTTTCGTTTGGACTGTTTTTTACCAGAAAATTTCCGTTTTTAGTTATTCCGAAACCGAAATCGCCAATAGCGCTAACTGGCATCACAGGAACCTTGGATTACATACTCACAATGAATTACATACTCACATTGAATGACTTCCGGATGAAAAATCGAATAGATTAGCAGGAAAGTTACTCAGACATTCTGTGGGCAACATTTACTGCATCTCGTAAATGCCATTTGAAACAAGTACCATTAAAATGATATTAAAAACGATGAAATCAGCGAAAGTGCATTGAAAATGACTTTAAAGGGTAAAAAATGACTTGTTAGTCGAAATCGATGAGAAATGCAAAAACAAAGTCTAAAAATGAGTCATTACTTTTTCTGATATAAAGTGAATTTCTATGCTAAACAGCATTTTTCTAAATTGAGAAGAAAAAAATTACATTTCATTAAAAACCACCCCCTAATCATAAGCAACAAACTGACATGTAGTAATACCACAAAAACAGAGCATTCCACGAATTTTGATATTTTTACTTCGAGGAAAAGTATTAGAATCACTTAAATTGTATAATGTCAAATATCGGTCGTAAAATCCGTGTTTAATGTTCTTCTCAGCTGTAATTCCGCACACACGTCCATTAGTGCTGTTCCAAACAAGGTTATGAGTGGTACAGATGGGGAGGTGGTGCAAGCAATGTTGTATCCGAAAATGGAATTGTGTATATGGATGTCGGGATGTCGAATGGATGGATGGATGGATGGATGGATGTTCAATATACATGACCGAACTGATGTATGTGGGAATGGATGAATGTCGGAATGGATGGATGTCTAATATGGATGTTCTACTGGATGGTCGGATAGACATACGGATAGATGGATGGATGGATGGATAGATATGTCACGCATAACTGTCACATTAGAATCTTTTCAGCTGAAACTAGATTAAAATGTCACGAGTAAGATCTGATTGTGCCTTTACGGACATCATTAAAGTATTTTCATTTTGGTAATTTACAAGAACAGGCTATGAAATTTTTACCATTTTCTGGAAAATGATTCAAATCTTTATCTTGAAATTCTTTGCTCATATAGAAGAAAGGGCATTTATGCGTTTTGTATTGTTCCGATTTTCATTAAAACCTTTTACATTTAGAAAATCACAAAATTATTTGTAGGTAAAACAGCCAGTATTTAAGTTTAGAAAGAAGTTTGAGCATTCCACTCAACCAAATTCCCTGATTTTTACTTTAAAGGAAAGGTAGTAGGCTTATCTACGGTAATTCGTTCATTGAACGACATGAAATAATGTTTTTGAGGCTTTCTATTTTCTGTATAGTGAATGTCATGATGATTTCTAACTTTTCTACAGCCAGAACCCACACATATCTACTTTTCAGGGCGCATTCTTCCTGCTCAAAAATTTAACTCAGTTCCCAACTATGCAAGCAATTTTTCAACCTTACTGATTCTTGTGGCTTCGATGTTTTCTGGATAACTTCAATATTTAAATAATGTCATGCATATTTTTCAAATAATTCGAGTAATTGTTGAATAAAACACTAAGAGGAGTAAAAGTTTCGTGAAGCCGCGAATTCCCCCTAGTTTTACCTCGAATGTGTTGGTTAAACCCCAAAAAAGGCTATCAAGAATACTTCTGCTCTGCCGGTCTGGCAACCACAAATTTAAATAATACTTCGTAGAGGTCCCAAAGCCTTGAAAAGAAACTTTTTATATCACTATTCTGAAAATTTGTAGACGTATTGCATAAATTACAATATCTACATAAAAATGTTCTGCCTCCAGTTCAGAAGCGTATTTTAAGACTACCGGGTGGAGGGCAAGTTACTTCAACATGTAGTTATATTTAATTTATGATACATGTTGCCTAGGGCCAACGAAAGTTTATGATTAAGCAAAAAGTGAGTTGCCTATGGGGTTGACGGCACAAGGACGCTCTGACTCCGTTGAATTCCGTACATTGATTAATAAACTGTGTCTTAGCAGATTTCTCTTACTGTTTCTTGGTTTTTGATTTATTTTCGTGAAAAGACAGTAGAAAATGTGGCATGTGAAAGAAGTACAATCTGTCCACGTTTTTTAAGCCCCAGAATTCCCACACCAAGCTTTTACATTGCTTAGCTGAATGATGAATAAAAGAATCAACAAAGCATTGTTAGCAACATTTGGTGGTATGTTTGAGAGAAAATACTCTAGATATTTTATTCAAGATAAACATGAATATCGTTTCAATTCGTTTCCTATTTTTCCCCGGGGTAGCCAACTTAATACTCTGAACATTGTATACGGTCCAACAATGGCTTTTTATATATTTTATTTTGTTATTCATTCAATACTTTACTGCCAAACCAACTAAATGAGTACTTGTGTAGCGACTTCACTCATATTTACACGATGTAGAACACTGTCTCGTCCTCGCAGTTTAGTTCATTGGTCAGCGTTCTCGCTTTCCGTGGCAAACCCCGGGTTCGATTCCAGGTCTGACAAGATTATAATGTGCGTTTTCCTTGCAATGTCCCTGTATAGTCGTATGTTGCTGTGTGACGATGAGAAAGCAGACTTTTCAGATTGAGAAGACCAGACTACGGCATGGGGTGTCTTCGTGCTAACCACACGTACCCCTTAAGCCTTGGCCACGAGGCCGAGACGCTTCTGGTAGGCAATGGCCCGTACGCGGGCTGTCTCGCCAAGAACAGGCAGACATGTCATTATCGCATAAATAATTCATATTACTTCCTAATAGATATAATTTTCATATTTTTATTAGATTATTTTGTATATTAAGAAGAATTTTTTAATACGGAGGATTGGTCACCCTCACATGAATTTTCAGACCACACCAGACCATTCAGAATCGCCCTCGTTTGCTGTCAGTATCTAATATCTGCAACCAAAATAATCCACAAGCGATTTTCAAGACATTTTTTCTGCCAGACATACATATTTTTATTCATTTCTTGGTCGTCAATCAATTTTAAATAAGATTGCAAACAACTAACATACTTAATTTTTTCTTCAAATCAAATTTATTCTTCGCAATAAGTACTTTGATTAATGCAATGAACATTTTATGAAAATATTAGTAACTTTCGTGCAATGTTGAGTGATCTTCGGAAAATATTAGAAAAACCATTATCTGAATAATAGCTACAATTAAGTTCTTTATTTTTTTATGGAGAGTGCTAAATACACGGAATAATATGAAATAAATATGAAATTTAACTGGTGTATTCTTTGCGTTTCCAATAAACACACATATGTATTTTTTAAATAACTCAAAAGTCATTAACATCACGGTTTTTGATACAGTATTTCATTTGTGAGTACAAGTGCTTTAAATTATTTCTTACAAAAAATTTCGGAAACTCAACAACGTTCTACAATATTGTTTTTGTTATTTACCTTCTCTAATAAAATATAAAAGGTACGAAAATTAATTTAAAAATCTTTTTGATATAAATAAAGAACTATTAAATTACTGTTTTATTTATGTTGATCTGTCGGGTGTAAAGTATGTGATAAAAGATTGAAATTTTGAGAAAGTGAACAAAATTGACAGTGCTACAAATTGTATTTAGCCCTTTTTATGATCTGTGACTTAATATGAGATTTTCGTAAAAAAATAAGGAAGAGAGCTTAATTGCTTATTTTTTAAATATTATTTTTATAATATTTATATCATTTATATTTTACATGTAAAACATTTAATTTATTCACGTTAAATATTTTATATTCTTCCATAAGTCAGCTAACTTACCGCTTACTTCCCCATTTTAGTTTTTTCATTTGTTGTTTGTATGTAGTTGTAGATCGTAATCTGTGATATAAATTTTTGTTCATGTTTGATGGTCGACTGCAAATACCATGGTTACCTCTGTATTATAGTTTCATAATTACACGATTTGGCTCCGTTTCTGAATTCTAATTGCTGAATGTGTCGTTTTAATTGCACATTTGAATTTTAATTGCACTGCATGCATACTTAGTTAACTAAACGAAAAAATAAATTAATTGTGTTCCACTAATTCTCATAACGAATTATTAATATAAACGTATGATTTCGTCACAGAATTTTTGACGAGTAACCTCTACGCTCTTGTTGTGTATAAAATACTAAATAGTGGCACATACTAGTCATGTGTCACTTGTATATGTCATAATGTCACTTGTACATTACAAAATATTTAGGCAATAGCGTTTTCCTGAATATTTCATAATTTCTAAACTTATTTAGCACAATAAACAATTTTATTTATAGTTTATTCATGTACCAACATTCTCGCCAATGACCTTAGCTTTTGAAGTGCCCTTAAACCTGGAAACAACCCTCTCAATAAGAATTCTGTCGCTGCTAGATAAATTAAATTATGCATAGCTAAACAAGTAATTATGCATAGCTCAGTGTAAATACATTAGATTCCCAAAATATTATTGAGAATTCTTTTAAAATATATCACAAAGCATCAATCTCTCCGTGATATATTTGAGAAAATATTCTTATAGAATTATTTTACCGTTAATTTTTTCCTAATTAATGTATATTTTGTCAGCAACTGGGCAGAATTGCAATAGGGTTTGAAAGCTCACGTCCAACATATAGCAAACATATCAATAATTGAATGCTAGAGTGAAACACGTCACGTAGTGTATAGTAGAAATAGTACATCGATTCTCTGAAATTATAATGTTCTGTAGATATGCGAGAGAACAAAATTCTTCATCAACTCATTCTTCATTCAACTTTTCAATCACTTTTCTTCAAAGTGATTGAAAAGTTGTTTCTTCAGTAATCGACTATTGGAGGCAAATTGAGTTATTGAATTCTACGCGACTCAGCCAACCACCAATATTGTTTGATTTCTTGGAAGCGAATCGCTGCGCGCACAGACAGAAGAACTCGAGGTTCAGAATATCCAGAGGACAGTGCGGGATGCGTGAAATGGTGTAATGTGGGTGGCCTATACCCAGGGGTGGCACAAAAAATGTCTCGTGATTTATTATAACATTTGAAAGGAAAGAGAGCAAATAGTGAAGTTAAAAAATATGGATTTAAACTACTTTGTACATTGAATGCATAAAATATTCATCAAAATTAGTATAGTCTTTCTTAACCCTATACTATCATTTACAAAATACATTAATATAATCTTTTATTGTAAATCACCGCTCACACAATCCACTTATATCGAAATGAATCAATACATTTATAATCTTAAACACAACTTAAAATTTATTTTGTTTTCACAGATTAGCACGTTCTATTTTAAATGTATGAATTTTCACAGTTTCATTGAAGTTTTTCCATGTTTGTTTACATAGTAGTAAGGGATAAAAATAATGACACTCGCGGGTAAATACAATTTATTCAATTAATGTAAACTCGAAATTTAATAAAATATCGGTTTTGTAATAATAATTTAGAACCTTCTTGTTGACAATTTTATCACCGCTGCTTAAATTCTTCAAGGAATTCTGTTTTTTTTTCTATCGAAGAATACGTATGTCATTGACGTTCTTTCGTGCAACTTCCTGGCGGAACTTTGAAACTTCTTTCAATGGAACTTCTGTGTTTTTATTCAGACGGAGTGATGCTTTAGTTATTAAAAGAGTTGCTGTAGTATTAATTAAAAGATCTCCCTGGTGATTATTTTTCATTCTGTATTTTTTTTAATATTGACAATTATTACCAATGTGTTTTAGTCACGGTTTCTGCAAGTTATAATTTTGTTCTCTGGAAACACCTATAATTTATAATTATACTACCTACAACTGTTTACATATACTAAAATAATGTTAAACTAGTAAAGTGTGGCGTAAAATGTTTTTAAAAAAGATTCATGAGTTGAAAATTCATACATTATTCCTCTCATACCAAAGGTGGGTTCAAATATATTCTTTCAGAATCTGACATTGGACTTACCAATGAATCGTAGTTGCTGATAATGTTATACTCTCTTTCAAAAGTTCCCAACACCCAATTTTCTTGAATGTTACATCCATATGGCATATGAACTGGTATTATGCAATAGCAAAATTTTAATTACCGTAACAATTATTTGCAGGTATTGATAATTCGAATAATTAAATTTTAGTATAGCTACACTTTTACGTTTTCATGCTAATATGCACAAAAATACACATAGCACATTTGCATTAGCCCAAATGTTAAATGAAAAAATTGCAGATCATACCCAATTAGTTCCGTAAATTCTGCCGCAACAAGTTTTACCATTATATTTAATTCTTAAACTTATTTTCTCTTTTCTTCACGCACGCTTACATATTAATAATGTATATAATGTAAGTATTGTAGTAAGTAATATTCCAACTGTATTTTTCGAGGTAAACTTCTGTCAACAGATTTTTATTGTAAAATGTATTATAAATTATGCACTATAAATTGTTGAAATGTACAATTAAAAAACACGTATGAAGATGGCTATAAGGTGTAGCCAAAACGTCATCAAAAAATTCTATATGTAACAATATATGCTATAATAAATTACTCTTCAATGTCAAAAATAAAAAGTGAAACTAGTTGTGTTAATAATATTTGATTGTTTCCCGGATTTGCTTAACACTTCCGTATTTTCCCCTACTTTTTAAGAGATTAAAATTCCACAAATTCAGTCGAATTTGTGTTCACTTCTACTTCTGCAATTGCTCTACTAATCGTTTTGTATGCGAATCTTGATAAACATTAAAAGGCGACTGTTTTGTGTTTTGTGAATGTGTTAGTCAAGTTGAATAAGAATAGATTGTGTGACATGTTTATTTGAAAATCGATATTTGAATACTTATGTAAGAGAATAAAAGTGAGAAGTCGATCGTATGAACGTTCATTCATTCTCTAACGTTACTCATAGTTTTGTTTCCTCCATATTCACTTGAAATTCTTCTAGATTAATGCGTTCCGAGGCAAAATGGAATGATGAAAATGAAATGAAATGAATGAAAAAAATGTAATTCATTCGAATCAAAATTGAAATGAAATTTGTAGCGCGCTTCACTTGGTAATTCAATTATTCACTTAAAGATGGCAACGTCTGTGTTCCCAACGTCGTGAAAGATAATTATGGCGTATGGAGTCTAAATTTCCTTTGGGTACTGGATTTTAAACAACGCCACCTGCTATGTAGATCTCTTTAGATGGCATTGGTTTAATTCAGGGCATAATCACTACGATCGCAGCGCTCAAACACGAAAACACACGTTTGTGGATGTGTCTTAGAATCTTCTGGCCGGGTCCGAAAACGATTTATCAGTTCCCCATGCGCAGACCGCGACGCGTCAAATGACACCTCATATGTCTCGATTGGTGTAATGATGTGCTCTAGCCGTGAGTGACGGATCCGCACATCCACAGACTCGTAGTTGCTCAAATTCTGTATAGGAATTACAAATTATATTGTACATTGTTAAATTACTTAGCGCTTAAAATTTATCGAAGTTCTTTTAGCTCCAGAAATTCAAAAACTCGAATTTCACGACCTTACTAACTTCACATCATAATTGGTAAATTTGGAATTAATAATTTTTGAAATAATTCACATTTACCTTTTTTAATTTCTTCGATTAATGTTCACAATATACAAAATGAATGGATTAAATCCGAATTAGGAACGAGATCTAAATCTACTACATAGGACTTCAGCTGTTAGAACTGCACATTTGCCATCAGGAGGTGGCTAGGGAAGGTGAGAAACGTTATGGTGCTAAGTTTGATTTATTTTAGCAAATGGTATCAAACGTTTTAAAATATTACTAGTTTTAGAGTAACTCATTTATGGTTAACAATGCCTTTTTATATAAATGTAGTGAATGTAGGTTTTTGAAAGATTTATTCTTCAATTATTCGCTCTTTTCTGTTCTCCTATCAACCCTTATATTTACTCTGTGTTCATTGCCAATGAACTATGATATACAAAAAATATACAAGAAATATCATGGTTGGGGTACTCAGTTTTTATCTACTTTACACTTGAGTAGATTTCTTCGTCGATATTGATGCATCAGGTAAATTAGACGTACGATTTACGTTGATCATAAAAACAAATCAAGGATATAATACCACACTAAATATGTCATCAAAATAAAGACAAATATGAATTAACATATTGACTGATACCATTGAAATATTTTTTGTAATTCTATATTTTTAGTTTGGTAAAGAAATTTTATACATTTAAATTATTATATATTCAATTCTATTCCTGAGAAAGACGAGGTTATATTCCTGAGTTGGTTTTTTATACGGTAAGGGTACCAGTCTCTCGCCCAAACCCCAACCTGGAGGACGAGGGAATTTGATTCTGGACTTTCTTTTTTCTAAGGTCTTGCCTTCTACAGCAGCGTCCTGCTTGCTGAATCCTTTTCTGAGAGCCATTTTAACCCAAGGTAACAAGAAATGATTTTAATTGCCGGAGTTGAAAATGAACTCCAGAAAAATGTTTATAAGTTGAGTAATATTTCGTAAGATTATAGCTTCAAAATCTCTATCAAAACCAGTCATGGCTTTCCAAAGCAAATTCTACTTCAGATCAGAAATATGCATTTACAATTCAACGTGGGAACAAGAAAGAAATTTTAACATCTTTGGTTGCGACTTGAGGTACGTTTATGAGAACGATATATGAATTAAACTCTATCGGTGCGAACAAACGTGCGGCAAAATAAGACGGACGCTCTCGAAGAAGACAAAAAGAAAAACTCAACTAAAAATGTACAAAGTGGCGGTAGAACCAGATTTGCTGTTAGAAAGTCATAGGTATTAACGAGAAATAAAAGTAGCAACATACAAGCTTCCGGAATGAGATTTCTAAGAGTAGTAAAAGCTGTAGTATCCTAGACCAGATGAAAGCGAAAGCATCTAAGAAGACTTGGACATTTTCTTCGTATTAGATAAAATAAAGGAGAAACCTTCAGCGTGAACACATCACTTACAAAGGATGGAAGATGTTAATCTTACAAAAGCAACCTACCATTACCAACCAGCTAGAAAAAGAGATCGTGGTTGGCCAAGGGAAAGATGAAGTGAAGCCGAAAGAGACATTCAGATCTAAACCGTGACTAGAAGAAGACATTCAGAGTCAATCTAACTTTACTGTTTCGACTGTGGATGTCTGGAGATGTGAATCTCATATTTGGATAAAATGTTCCATTACTGTCCACAGGGATGTCCAGCGTGCGTAAAAATAAATGTATCTGATAACATCGGCCAATGCACATATGGATATTTCACCTAGTAGGCTTTTAGCATAATTTGTGACGCTCCTGACACATTATTAAACATAAATCAGTACTCAAAAATCGATTTCATTTCTCCAATTCGTATGCTGTGTCCCAGACATACAGGATTTTATCTTACCTTACCATTGAACCATTCGAGTAGCATAAAAATTTATCTTCAGAAATAAATAAGTAATATACAAAGAAGTGAATAAATAAATAATTTTATTTCCAAAGATTTAATTTCAGGAACTAGTTTCGAAAGAATATCTCAAATTAATTTTCATCTAAAAATTCAGCATCCTGACAAGTTATCTAATTCAAACTTACTTTTTTAGCTTTTAGCTCGTTTTTCTAACGTTTCAATGAACCTGGAACGTTTCATGAAATTGGAGTTCAGTAGAAAAAATGTACTTTTCCCAGATTACGGCCACTCTACGAAGATCGGTAAAGGAAGAATAATCTGCTTCTTAGTGCTTTAAATCCGGGTGAACTCTCGCGCTGTCGTCTTGATTACTGCGGAGGTTATGCACCCTTCACCCTAGAAATACAACTAGAGTCCAAGGAATTATTGTGAAGCATCACTAAGCAGTAGATAGAATGAAAAAATGGTGAAGAGTAAATAGGCACTGTTAACCGGTTGAATAGACAATTATTTGTCCTATTTGATATCTATTACGCATTTATCATCACCATCAACATCACTATCCCCTCTACCATTATTACCACTATCATTATTACTATGATTATTATTATTATTATTATTATTATTATTATTATTATTATTTATTATTATTATTATTATTATTATTATTATTATTATAATCATTAATATTGTTGCTATCATAGAAATGAATTTATCACCAATGGTATCACGTAAATGTATTTTCAGGGAATTTAAATTATTTTTTTTGGAGATCCATTTTGAATTAATCATCAACAAACAATATTTTCTGATAAGAGTTTGGACAAGTTGTTCACAAATTAATTTTTAGAGCGTAAAATATGATTATAATATAAATCTTCTTAGTTTGTTTGACGTAGTAATTGTTGTGAAACATAATTTTTTTTTTGATCCATTCATTTCATTTTTGATCCATCATTTTATCATCTACATATGCACATTCGTTTCATTAATATCAAGCTAGGCCCAAAGACATTAATTCAAGAACCAGAATGTAATAATTACAGTGATATTTTCATAGGAGTTGATGTGTTGAATCCAATACATCCACAAAAGTCAATAATAACAATAAATCATAAAGATTTACTCAATATAAAGCTGAAACAAAATACAAATCATTTATAGAAATCACACACCCAAAATATCAACGCTCTAAATTTAGAGGACTTCCGACCGTAAGGCTATAAGTCTAAAGAAAGCGAAACATCAACCATTCTTCGAAAACAGAATGCGCTCCGAAAACATCGAAGTGTTTTCTCTGGGGCGGAAGTTATGAGAGGTAGCATCCGGGGGGGGGCGGGGGCGGGGCGGATGCGAAGGCTGTCAGGCGGCGGAGGCGAGCGGAGGCGTCAGCAAGAAGAATCGGCCGCGAGGGCCCAGGCCAAACCACGCCCCCTTCCACTGCCCGCCGCATGCATGTTTAATCCGCTCCCGGGCCCCGACCCGCACCGCCCTTCACCACCGCGCCCCTCCTCGCCCCTCCTCGCCACTCCTCGCCCCGCCCCGCCCCCCCAACACGCCACGCCCAACAGAGGCCCGCAGTTCGGAAGTGAAGCTGCTCGCTCTTCGACGATGTGAGTGGCCAAGACTTCCCCACACCCCCTGCCCCCTCCACTCCTCATCCGCCCGCTTCATTCCCCTCCGCTGCCCCTCCTCCTGCCCTGCTCGCTTCCTTCTGCTGTAAAGGAGCACGATAAATAATATCTGCCGTTAATAATATGTTGTTATCTATATTGTCAATCTTTATATAAAAATCATTGTTTGTATTTTATGCGTTGCTGTACCGTTCATCGAATTGCGAAAAAAGTTTGCCAACTTATTGTTTGCCCATGCGGGAAGAACATAGGCATAGTAGAAAAGAAATGTAAGTATTTCTGTCACACATAGACGCGCGTTGATGCTTTTATGTGTTTATGGTGCCTCAAGCGCCCCTGAGCACAAGATCTACGCAACCCGCCGCACCCTCAAGTATTATGTGCGACTTTGCTGCATATTCTGCCCCTGATATTGTGAAATATCGGCCGAAATCATTACTTAAACGTTATCTCGGACAAGTAAATCAATTTTTTCCACTCATGTCCAAACTTGAGGGAGAACGTTTTAACAATAGGCTACTTAACAACCGTGTCTAAACCAGGACATAAAACAAAAGCACACTCTCGAGGAAGTTATTCATCTCTTAAAGCTTTTGCAGAGCATAACGTAAAATACGATTATGATTAATAATCACGCGACCAGAAGCGTTTCCAGGTGGGTCAACTTATCAGCTCATCAATGCCGTAAGTGCAGTGCATGTTTATCGCGGGAGGTGGCGGTGATCTTGCCCCATTGGATGGTGAGATCCGTCCCCGACGTACATGTCAGCATGCTAAGTATTCCTTCAACCACGTATCTTTCATCAGAGGGCATCGTCCCATCCGGAATAAGCTCTAAGCTCCTGACTGATCACTCGACTTGGGCGGTAGTATAGTGTATGGAAGTGTATGTATGTAAGGAGTGAGGAAAGGACAAGGAAGGGGAAGGAAATATCGCGCACGGTCCGTGGTCCGTTTGTTAGGGTGGTACTCGCGTAGTAAAGATTGGAGTAATCATGGAAAACTACCGATCAGAGCAGCCGGTCGCTAGAATTTTCCTCTAGACAGCGACTGAATATTCCTTTTGAACTTTCCAACTAAAACAGCTATTGACTACGTTCTGCGGTTATCTTTAAAATCAAATGTCGTCGAAAAACACATGCGGTCCGCCCAGACCTTTCCGGATCAAAAAACCTGAAATGATCAAACCGTTGATAACGCTACAGTATGTGAGCCGACCGGGAGATCAGTGCTTCAACTGATGTCACTGCAGCGCCTCTGACCGGGAGGTCCTCGGTTCTAGCGTCCGGCTGCTCTGATCGGTAGCTTTCCGTGGTTTCTCCGATCAACACCAGGCGAGTGCCGGAACCCTAACAAACGAGCCACCGAGCGTGCACGATCTTTCCTTCCTTTTCCTTGTCCTATCCTCTCCCTCTCACACACTAACATTAACATGCACTACAGTACTGCACATACAGAGAGATCGGTCGGGGTTTAGAGCTTGTCCGGCAGGGGCGGTGCCCCGATGGCGGGAGAGTCCTGGTTGAGAGAAAGCTAGCCGACAGTAGGTCGGCGCCGGATCACCGCCACCTCCCGATGAAAAATCATACTCTACACTTACATAACTGATGATCTCATTAGTTGATGGGCCCGGAATCGCTAAGAACCAACCAACTTGTGTGTGCCGGTTCTCGAAAGAGATTTTTAATCCGCTTCCACGCCACATCCACATGAAACTCGCTGTGTGCAAGTGAAGATGTGCGATCTTGGTCGGTGCGAGCCGTCCTCCTTCTCTCCTCTTTTCCTCCGCTGCAAACTGGCGATTCCACGGAGGGAGGATACGTAGATCTGCGATGGATATCGATGAAAAATGTTTTCGACATCTTGCTATCCACATTGCGAATTATATTTTTACACTTTTGGAATGAAAAAGCAAGCGGCTCCAGTTTGCAGCTTAATCAATTCCATCAAAAAAGTGGACCCCACCTTACTAGGATAAGGTTTAGAAGAGTATTTATATATAGGTGTTTATGTATATATGTTTATGTGTTTTTGTATCCGTATCGCAACTTCCTCTAACGACATGAGGCTATACTGCACTCTCTCAAACCGAATACTGGATCTTGGAGCGTAGAGTATTCTCTCATGTTTACTGTATTTGCAAGAAATTTAGAAAACAATCGCAAGAAATCTTACCCATGAAAATAAATGATAGATTCTATTTGTGATTATCACACATGTTTCTACTTTCCACTGAAAATATTTACAGTAGCTGCATCAATGTTCTACCATTTGTTTTACGACTTCACTGCAATCTTTTCAGAACTTCCCAGCAGTCATTTCTAAACAGGCAGCAAATGTTACGCCGTAATGCACACGCTCAGCAAGGACGCCTCTTCTGATGACACTTGTGAGAGTGCCTGCGTTAATAGCTGATTTCTGCTGCACATTTATTTATAAAGTTTCCTCATTTAATAAGTGGTGTTGCATACTATGAAGAAACAGATCTTGTAATCAAATCAAGAATTGTTTGTTCCCATTTAATGGCTCGGCAATAGAGAAACAGTTACCTTACAATGGAATGTTTATTTTAACAGAACAATGATATATAACGAATTAGTTTACATTTGTATTTCATAATTTAAAAAGAAGACTTAATATGCCTATCAAAAGTAATAACCTTCAGCTTCCGGGTCAAAGACCCCCCATCTCGATCAGGTTATTTCCAGTTTCATCCACTGGGCAAATGTTGAGATGGCCCCTTGTTTTGATTCTGGACGTGAATGTAGCTTCACTATGCGCACGTTTTGTTGACCTCTCCTTTTCCTTGTATTGGTAGGAGTAGAGCTGAGGGTGAGTTTGTTAGCAATGCAGAAATATCTAATCTGCAGTTCATTTACCGAGGCAAATAGGTTTTCTATAACTCTGGAACGAAAATGTCTAGTTTTTCAAATGGTGTTAATCTCGCATTTTTAAGTATTATTATTATTATTATTATTATTATTATTATTATTATTATTATTATTATTATTATTATTATTATTTCATTCATTCATCTTTCGATTATTTATAGTTAAAATGTTGGGATGGCATTTTAACTATATACTTTAACTCAAGAAAACGGGAGCAGATAATCTTCTCCCCCACACGTCATATACAGTTTTTGATTTTTTTACCAGATAAATCAAACAATTTTCATCTTTGAAAGATCGAACACCAATTATAAGTATCAGGTCACCCACTTACCAAAAGAGAATCCACACAGACTGTTGAGTCCACATTACTGTCGGAACACGCCATTAAGCCGGTTACTACTTCATACAACTTCCTTCTTGACTAAAAAGTTCGTTACCTATCCTGTGTTCCGCCTGGCTTTTACATGAGCCGTCCTCTGGGGAAATCCCATTCTTCTCTGCTCGACTAATAGCCGAGGATAGGTCTGGAGAGCAATTCGGAGCACGTAGTAGGTCAGTTCTCGCTCGCGGGGTCCATTTCGTCGCTAGCGGGCGACGCTGTGACCCCCGCATTGGCGTTAACAGTGGCTGGGGGAATGGACCAAGAGACCATGGGACGATGGGACCAAGTGTAGGTTTTCCTCTACATGGGAAGATACAGTTTCATCGTTTGTAACTTGTATTATTAGGACACTTCTTAACTCTTAGTGTCAGTTTCATCTTCCAACGCTTATCGGTTGTTTAAAAAATTTTAACCGTTGCCATGCGTAATAACTTTATGGAAACTCCGGCATTTCCTTCCAGCTGAACTGGCCCTTAAACACGCTGCGATATTGTTTTAGCATCTGCCAGTGTAGATAATCATTGTGCGATCGCAAGAACATTGTAAATGTTAACTAGAACTCCATAACAAGGATATTTTTATCTGTATCTCCACAAAAACTATTGTAAGAACATAATATATGAAAAACGTAAACGGCTTTGCTTTATCTCAAAATGGGAAAATATTTTTACTGAAACTGACAGAAAATTATTTTATTCGCTTCTTACGAAATGAAAATATAAGTTTGTTCGAGTAGTATGGATTCGTGTCAAAGAGTCAATATTGAGGGATGTAGCTTCAGTTCCCACGGATGCTATCTCCCTCTCGGTTGTAAGGAGTGAGACTGGTTCGAGTTCGCTAGAGAATGAACGCGTGAATGTGGATCGAAAATATTAATGTGACATTCTGGTTCTAAAACCCAATTACTAGCTATTTCAGGATATTAGAAGCTTGGTAAATCTCTTGAGAAGATACTTCAGCAAATTAATCGGTGGTTCTCGAGATAGGAACAAGAGATCCGGCGAAGGTAACATTTGCCGATTGATTCTGATTACATACTTTGTGTTTGAAATTAAAGTGCCCTTATTTAAATTACCTCAAGAGAGAGATCCACGGATAGCGAAGTTTGGTGTGTAGCAATACAGCTGCAAATGAATCAGTATTGGCGCTTAAACAATCGCGACATTCACGTGTGCGCACGCTGTTGCGGGAAAATTGAGTTCAGTGGAATCGTAACAATGTTTCTAAATATTTATATTACGAATTATTAAATATATAAATATTTTCCTTAAATTATATTAAAATTTAATAATAAATAAAATAATAAAAAATAATTATTGATTATAATTAATAATTTAATAATAAAAAATATCTCTATTTTACAAAGACTTCAATCCAAAACGCTTAGGATGACTACACAACGCTACATAGAAACTTAAAAGTACCGGCAGTCTTTCAAAAATTGAAAACAAGCAACTCAAGCTATCTTCAATGTCTGGAAACCTACACAAATTAAGTAGCCATCAACCTCCCAGATAACAGTGAAGAAATTACCGATTACCCAGAATTACCCCCTTACAATTCCATTATATATTCTCAAATTAGTCCCAATAGATATAGTTACATACTCCTCAACTTTGATTCCTAACCAAAAGTACTAAATTGACTCTTTTTGTTCTAGACTCAAGAAGGCGATAAAATGTACCACTGGGACACTTTCACTCACAAATTGTTATTGTCAACAGCAAATGTTAACAAATTTACTAATTATTTTTAATGTAAAATAGATTATAAATTTAACTTATTCAGAATAAAAATATATATTCTGGGGTACGGTGCTGACATAGCAATGTTGGTAGTCTTCGGGTACTAGAATGCCATTGCAAAATCAACGGCCTCCCAGACCGCACACTGATTCACACTCCGTTTTAGTGAAGGTGGGGAGCAACATGCAGCAAGATCGTCTGCGAACAATATATAATTTTATTTCTTCCCGATTCGGATACTAGCCTAAAATTCAGTCTTTAGCAATCTAAAGCTTTGTGAAAATTAGTCTGTGACAAAGATTATTATTGTCGTACACTTTCATTTTACAAGAGAAATATCGATTGATGGATTATAACTACATCCGCTCCCTCACAGAATAAATAATTATCCTCTATTATTTGTTCAAAATATCCTCTCTCTTATATTTTCCTTTTATTACTTCTTATTACCCAATAAAGAAGCTTTTCAATGTTCAAGAAGATAAGATGAATTTTCAAATTATATTCTCTTATCATTCCATTGATCCTCCTCAAAGTTCAAATATCAGAGCAAGAATCACCTTATTTGATCCGAGTTATTTCAAATGAAGCCGTTTCACTAACAAAAAAATTGAAAAATTCCTCACCTGACCTAACGTTTAATAATATAACGAAAGGATAGGACTCATCAAATAATTTAGTGCCATAACGCAGAGCCAAAACTACGAGGGGAGCATAAAATGCAATACTTTTTTTGTGAAAGCAGGTAGGTATTATTTCGGATTCAAATACACCATGTTATTCCCCAATCGTATGGCTACAAAACCCTATTTTTCAACATAATCTTTGTTCAATGTTATGGCCTTTCGCTACCAAAAAGAGAGGGCCTGTAAGCCTGAATGGTATCTCCCTAATGATTTATGTCGGAGTCAATGTCGTGCTGCATCAATAACTTTCCCATCATCCACATACGTAATGCTTCTCGCGAAGTGCATCCTTCTTTAAGCCAATCAGAAGAAAATCCAAAGGTGCGAGACACGGGCTGTCGGGCTGTTGCGCAAATCACTCCCCTGAAGTTTTGTGAGCTCCTCTCGCGTGCGCCTACTTGTGTGAAGCTTTGCGTTGTCATGGAGGAGAAGAAGATCGTTAAGTTTTTGTGCCTACGAACACGCTGAAATCGTTTCTTCCCGGAGTTGTATTTATATTTTAATTCAGTTTTCGGTGTAAAGTATGCCTTGACAGTTTGTTAATATAACTGAACTATCTTCTGCATTGCTAGTGGAAAAAACATGCGCTAATGATTTTTATAGAATCGTGGCATGCTAGAAAGATTCACAGATTCATGCTAGAAAATATGTTTCGATTGCAGAATGAATTTGATCCCCGAAAGACAGATGAAATATTTATATACCGAAAACAAATTTCTTTGCTAATTATTCCTCTAGTAGACTACTAGCAGCTGCGCTTGAGTAATAAAGCCGAAGTGAAAGGCGCAACCCGACAAAATGTCTAGTATTGGTGTCCTAATCACAGAGACGGAACTAGTATTCTTCAACTGAGCGGTTTCGCCACCGAGAACGATCGAAACTTAGAGACTTTAAGCCAGTTTCTAATTGCATTCTACTCATTTGCAAACCGTAGTGATGCTTCAGGCGGCCACATCGAACAAAACAGAACACACTCATAGATGCGCACACGCATGGACGCATACACGCACACACACACACGTACGTACATGCACTTGTTTTCCGCTAGCATTAAATGGTTACTTTCTTATTAACAGCGTAAATTCAAAAATGTGTAACAATGGATTCTTAGACACAGAGGGGAAAACACAACTACTAAAATACAAGATATAAAAAAGCTTCCACTCAGTTTCCGCGATAGAAAAAAATCAAACTTAAGTTCAAAGTCTATAAACTGTATTCGACATTTTCCCCTAATGAACGGTCTTGAAAGTCAGTCCAAGTACGATATTTCTTTTATGTTAGAGTATCTAGAAACGCAAAACAAAGAAACGCGAAAGGGTCTCTTCTGAGAAGCACGGCCCTCTGCGGACGAGAAGGTCGCCTTTAAGATGACCCGCCCCTTCATCGGAGAAGGAGCGCAAGAACGCGACCAAAGGGAGAAACAACCAAAGTACTTACAAAGGGGAAAATAAACGACTTCTCCACGGGGCTTTGCTCTTTACCTTCGTTGTTTGCGAAAGAAACAAACGCGTGTGCTAGACGTTTATTGAATAACAGAACATCAATAAAGCATCCATAGATTCCGTAATAGTTATCAATGGTTAAAGTTGTAGAGAACGCTCAATAGCCTTTTTTCTCTTTCAGGAATTGGAATTCAAATACGAATGACACTTTCCCACACCTAAAAAAATTATGTTGTTTGCTGTATTAGAAGAATTTTGCCCAATCCACATGGCCTCAAGATGAGTCACCTGGATTGTACAACATTCCTTTTACAAAATAATTAGGGTTCGATTTAAGAGCAAGTTAACACAGGAGGGAAAGTGACTATCCGAATACACAATCGGACAGTCAATCAGATAATCAGCCAAGTAGTCATGCAGGAAGATGGACAGTCATGTGTAGTAGTGTGCGAAGGTACTGACCCCAAATGATTGCTATTAGTGGGGCAATACTTGGTGGTTTATATTCCCTTTATCTGTTCTGCATATTCCGTCTCGTTCATTACATATTATATATGTCGTTATCCAAACCCTTCATCAAGAAAGGTAGTGGGTAGCAGAATGCATAAAGAGGAAAGACATACTCATTCTTTGGAATTACAATGTTCCAACTGACAAATTCAAATATAAAAAAAGATAAGTGTGACACGGTTCTATCTGTTCTTTCACGTGTAAAACATATTACTCTTGTAATCTGTGAACAAGAAGCAACTGTAAAAGTCGCCACAGTATATAGAGAGATGGTTGAATAATGAATAATTAAAACTTTAACATCAGTTTATTCTAAAAGGCTGAAATGACAGTTGGAACTTGGTAATTCCAAAGTGTCGATACGGTTGAGCGTAGGTACAGATGTTAAGAGATCGTGGGTTTGATGCCGACACGTTACCCCAAATTTGCTTATTGTGTTGCTTGCTTGTATTGTGTTTAAAAACATTTAGCTTATTGCTTGTATTGTGTTTAAAAATGGCAATGGCATTTTATTTGTTCTACATGCTCAAAAGATGAGATTATGACACTTGCCGAAATCGTCTTCCAGCGCTCTAGCGAGCGGTTTCTGCCATTTTCCTGATGATATCTAGGCGTATGCTAAGGCAGCACCCTGCACAACGGGTCACTAGACGCGGCGCTATCTTAACTTCACATTTCCTTCTCTGATCGTCCGATTTCCTCAGCCCGGTCTCGACCGCCGTTGTAAAATACCAAGGCCCATACGTTTCCCCATAAACCGTTTACGACACAGGCAAGGATTCAATACTGGATAAATTCGATGGTGATCGGGAAAACAAGGTTAAGCTAATTTTTGCGAATATGAAATTATGTTTCTTAGTGAGGGTTACCCGAGAAAATCTACAATCCGCTTTTAAAATGCAGCGAATTGAATGTTCCTGTAATGTCTTCAGCGGTAGCATGAGACTTCATTTTTAGTTTTCTTCAAACTTACGTTTATGAGTTCATTTCCTTTATAAGTACACCATCGAATCTGGCTGAAGGTACTGCCAATTGAGCTGTGATTTATTTATTTATTGCGTGCAGTGGGAAATCGTATTGACGAAATAGCTGAGACAACCCTTCCTTTCTGGTGTCACACTGCTCTCATATAAATCACCATTTTTGACCAACCTCCCTCTCTTTCTTTCTCTGCCCCTCGCATTCTCTTTCTTTCTCTGCCTCACGTATTCTCTTTCTTTCTCTGCCTCTCGTATTTTCTCTTTCTTTTTCTGACTCTTGTATTCTCTCTTGCTTTCTCTGCCTCTCTCTCTCTCTCTCTCTCTCTTTTCTCTCTCACTTAATGAAATTCAGCTGGTTGTGATGTCATAGAAGTGGCACATACACGTCACTTCAACACCAACATGTATGGCATCTCGGGTAAAACACCACTGTATCCAGAAACAGCAGCAACCTCCCACTCTTTCCTTAACCACATTCGGAAGATTAAAATGCAACGACAATGTTATGGTTTGCACTGTCACTAAAACATAGAAGAGGGAGTTGGATTCAAGAGAAAGCAGAAAACCCGCTGAACTGTAATAATAGTTTATTCCTAATATCTGCCGTTCCAGTATTAGAGAGGTTCCCCAATGGCTCCCAGATCAATGCTCAATTGGTCGCAGAGGAGAAGATCTAGGGACGGGGTGTCAGAAAGCGATGGCTGGTAAGTAGACACGGTTGATTAACGTTTTCAGCCTGTCAACTGCTATGGTCATTAGTCGCGTAAGTGTAGGAAATTTTCTTTGCTCACCGCTTCCCTTGTGTTCATCATTACTTTTCTTGGTTACAGTGTGAATAGATTGTCTCAACATCGTGCGATGAATTGCGGAATACATTATCATTCCCATATTCCTGTTTTTGTAAACATTGCACATATTTTATTAAATCTTTGTCCCTCACCAAAATTTTGATTTTGTCGATTGATTGATTGTGAGTGATTCCTGGTGCGTCAATTAACAAGGTCATTAGTCCCGTAAGTGTGATGCATGTTTTTCATTGGGAGATGACGGTGAGCTTCCCCTGGATGGCGAGATCCGGCGCCGACCTACCGTCAGCTTGTGAGGTTTCCTTCAATCAGGTATGTCCCACCAACGTGGCACCGCCCCAGCCGGGACAAGTTGTAAGTCCCGACCGGTCTCTCGGGATGTGTGGTAGTGTAGTGCATGTTAATGTAAGCGTGCGTGTGTGTAAGGTGAAAGGATAGAACAAGGAAGAGGAATGAAAAATTGCGCGCGGTCCGTGGCCCGTTTGTTAGGGTACTGCCCCGGCATTCACTTGGTGTTGATCGGAGAAGCCAGGGAAAACTACCGATCAGAGCAACCGGCCTCTAGAATTCTCCTCCAGACAGCGACTGAATTCGACCTATCTGAGAAGCTAGTGTCGAAAAACCTGCCACTAACAGGACTCGAACCTAGGATCTCCCGTTCATAGGCACTGCGGTGACATCAGTGGATGCATTGAGCCACCTCTCTCGGTGATTTTCTGGATCACAAACATGTTTTGCCACATTTAAATCCAAAATTAAAGAGTAAAATATACTGAAGATAAAAGCCAGGAATTGCCAAACTACCTACAATAATAAATGGAACAAGAGCTGAAAAGGGTAGGAAATAAATGGGAGGAGAAAACCTGACGAAATGTAGTTCCAGCGATTTATATGCGTAGCAATCGCGCAGAGATCCTGCCCCAACGAACTAGGCCTCGGTTCACACGGAAATCAAGACGCGCTGTTCGGGAAAATTTAGAAGAGCACAGGCGGCCTTTGCAGCGGAAATTTTAAATTGTATTCATGGTATAGTATACTCCAGAACGTCTCGCAGTGGGCTATTCTACGAATACATTAGTTTTTTCGCCATATTCTCTTATTATATTCCGAAGAAAAGGTCTGTTTCCAAGAAAAGTCCTATTAAATTTATGCCAACCTTTTCTTGCTTTTTAAAATATTTATTTTCTTTCTGTTAAGCATATCACGCTTTCCAGGGAATTGATCTGGTCACAATATTTTTAACGGTATGTATATTATCCTCCTTTTGTTACTTTTCATCTAGCCGTGACATTTGCCAGACGGCAATTAGAATGTGTTTTATATTCTTACGTTTGTTTAGACTAGATTGTTTGTCCTCAGAGGCTATGAATTGAGTGAAAGAGGATTCGGGTTTGTTTATTCGTAGGTTTCAGTTTAAAAGATCTATGGCGATCTCAAATCACTTTAAGGAGGCGTGTACGATTTCTTTTGGATTTGTAGATTTACAAAGGGGGGACGTAGTGGTGCACGGAAGAATATTTTCTGGCTGATTTTCAATATGCGTATCTCTCAAATACACTTTACATGCTCTGCATGAGGGCGGTGAAGAGATATCAAACTCTAAGTACTCAGCAAGGTTAGAAAAGAGTCCCTAGAGCCCACAATGCTCCGAATCCCTCCCGTGCACGTCTCTCTCATAGATGTTGAGTGCGTCTTTCAACAACGCGAATTTGCTGCGTTCGTGGTGTACTCAAACGATACGCATTGCTCTACACAAAATATTTTGAAGAAAAAATTAAGAATAAATGTCAGAAACGTCTACATGTGTGTGACGAAGATGAACCCGTTTTCCCAATGATCATGTGGTGGGAATTCTTTTTATAATGATGTAACTCATGTGCCCCTGATTGATAGGCAACCTTTCACGCGTTGTTCTGACGCGAAGAGACTGCGGTGGCCCGCCAGACACCATTTAATGTTGGGTTGCCTACCAATCACGGGCAAATGCCATTCTTCCGCTGGTACAGTGAAGTCGCGGTAATCTGAGATTCGCTATTTCGAGAATGCGCGCAATCCGAGATGGCCTGGTGTGCACCACGTCACCAAACAAGCGGCGATAATCAAATCTTGATGGGTTGGCAACTCTGCGTCAAAGGTGATATGTGAAGCGGTCGGTGCCAATTTCAATCTGTCCGACACATTGTTGTGACGAGCGTGCGCTAATGTATGTATCTGTAATTTTAATAGTATCTGCACATTAAATTTGACTTCGTTATATATTGTAGTTGAAAATTCCGGCGTGTATTTTCCTTTTTCCATGTAATCGGAAATGTTTGTAATCCGAGGTATCATCAGCTCCAATTAATTTGGATTCTCACTCCACTGTAACTTCGATACGAAATTTCACACATGTTCATTATTGGCAAAAGGGAATATCTCAGCCCTCCTACATTCCATCAAGGTTTGTACCATTTATCCTTAGGCACTCTGCAAAGCATTTACAAAATGTTTCATTTGGTACGGCCACTTCTAAATAATGTGAAACGAAAACAAAAAAAGTCTGTTTTGACAGTTTCCTGAATGAAGAAAATGAGGAAGGCTAAAGACAAAAATAAATGTCTATTCATAGGATGGTGAGATATTGAGTGATTAAAAACGCACATAATTATGAAATCAAGATTGAGAAATGAACTGATACTGTGTAAAACTGGCAATAAAGTAAAGGTAAATAGTAAAGAATAAAATAATAATAATAATAATAATAATAATAATAATAATAACTATAATAATAAATTATAGAAAATAGATTGTTTATGTACATGTTTGATTTGAGAAACATAAGAAATAGTAGTCTTAGCCGCATATTAAGTTTCTAAATTTTATTCAATCTATGTTACTTTCAAAGTGTACGGTTTAGAAAACACTGCACATCTTTGGCAAACAATAGCAAAGGTAAACAATATTTAAGGAATATACAAGTCAAATGACTAGAATCAAAACGAATACATTATTATTATTATTATTATTATTATTATTATTATTAGTAGTAGTAGTAGTAGTAGTAGTAGTAGTAGTAGTAGTAGTAGTAGTAGTAGTAGTAGTAGTAGTAGTAGTAGTAGTAGTAGTAGTAGTAGTAGTAGTAGTAGTAGTAGTAGTATTATTATTGTTGTTGTTGTTGTTTATTCGTCTTTTCATGAAGTCGAAACCAGATGAGAGTAGATCGTTTGTCAGTTACTGAGAGTTATGAAGTGTAAATCAAAATGGAACATTTAAAGAATACTGCAAATATGGAATTATTAATAAATAAATGATCGATAATTGTCTAAAAACATGAATAATTATAATAATTTGACAGCACCACATTACAACGGAAACCGTATACATAACGAGTTTCAGTAGTAAATTAGAATTATTTTATTTTCCATAAAATATATCGCAAGAAGCGGAACCGTATGAAATAATTTGGGTTTATAAAAGTTCATTTGGAGCTACTTGTTACACTGGATTTCGGTTTCAAGAAGCGACTCACACTGTACATTTTATTTACACTGAGTTTCCTTCACTTATTTACAAGAAGATTATTCATGATAAAATGTATAACTTCCTTCACTCGATGTTGCTTAATTAACTTGATTTACTGTAGTTGTGTAACAATAGTCATCGACTAAACGTAACTCATAAAAACGAAAACATGTAACTCAAATTACTTCTAAAAATGGGATCAAGACAGCGTGGCGTTAGGCAAATAAAAGATGATTTGGGTCGCGCAATCAGTCAGTTGCTTAAGGGTGGGAATATATTTTGAGAAAACGCCGATGTCTATAACTATAACACTCGACGTAGTTATCATATTCATCAGATGACAGTATCAACAGCTCATTACAAAAAGTCACATACGATACACGTACATTATTTTAAAACACTTTGCCACAGGACATTATACGATTAAATTCTATAGAAAAGTTTAAATCTCAAGTAAAACCGTTTTTGCTGCATGACAGTTTCTATACAATTAGAGACTACACTGAGCATCAGAAGGTCGTTAATTATAACAGTGATATTTAATATATTATTTACCATTGGACTATATAATTCTAAACAACCTGTAACAAGTATTGTACTGCAGCTTCCGGGTCAACGACCTCCATCTCGATAAGGTTTTTCGTCCAGTTTTCCTGATTCTTTGAGCAAATGCTGAGATGCCCCATTGTTTTGCTTCTGGACATAAATGTGCTCGAAACTTCATTATCTGTGTTCAAGAATTCAGTGGGAAATATTCAAAGTATCGTTCTTCATGATGTTGCAGGAAGGTTTCGTCATTCCTTCACGAAAGACATGATGAGGGATAAGAATCCAAATTATGTGCTGATTTACCCTTGAAAATATATTTTATTACATTGGAGGGAATATGTTTGTTAACAATCCTTGCAAAAGACGCTAATTTTCTTTCTATATTCAAAATTCAAGTAGTATATGGCTTAGGGTAGGGATCACAGAAATTTTGAAAACGTGCACAGAATTAATTTCTCTCCATAGCACGTCACACACAGTTTTGAACTGTTTTTGACGTAAAATATAAATAAATAAATATATAAATTACAACGTAATGTGTTCATTTAAGACATCAAAAGGATATGGAACCGTTTAACGAAAGGCATTTACTATTAAAAGTCAAAATATAAATTGAAATTTGATCATTTTTTTGCTGCCTAAAATATATATAATTAATTAATACCATGAAGCCCAAGCATTGAATCTACCAGCAACGCCTGCTAGCCGTCATTCTCAACGTTGATGTACATCAATGTCAAAGCCAATTTGGGGAACTTAATCAGAGCAAAAAAATATAAATTATTATTAACACTTTCCTTAGTATCTCAACTGACTGCAATAATTAATAGCCTTAATAGAAAACGCTTTAGGACACAGTTTTCACTTACGTAATAATGGTGTCAAATACAACTGCTGATTGAAGGCTACCTAACTCTGTTGCATCGGTCTTTAGTATTTTGTTCCTATACCTGCAACCGCATATGTTTATTTTCTGGTCATTCGTATTTGGCCTTGATTATTATTTATATCAGGTTTCAGTTTTATACATATGAAAATTCCTCTGCACATTCGAAAATATTACTTCCCAAAATTTTTCTCGGATGACTTCATTAGTTCAAAAATGTATTGTTATTCCCACATGATTTTAAAAACTATTGTATTGGTCATATCTTATAATATTTTATCCCCTTGTAGTCAAATCTGATCACTTGTATTTACACTATATTTTCTATTGTAATCTATCAAAGGTTCCATTTCCTTGAATGTTTATAAATCGAATATTTTTAGTGTATGTATGTGTTATATTTTATGAAACATTTGAAACCTCCGAACATAATTCACTTCGTAAATAAATTAAAATTCGCGATATCCCAGAGCCCTTCTGTTCATTGTTTGAAAGAAAAGAATACTTGAATACAACAAAGCCATCAAAATGGCTTTGGACGTTGTAGTATTCATTGACATAAATCAAACCATTGCTGAATGAGCATCAAACGTCGAACTTCATTATGGCATAGGACATTGCTATTTTGAGCTTACCGCCGACGATGAGTAATATAATCCAGCGAAAAGAATTTCCTTATTAACATCATTAGGATGGTGCACCTTCAACAACTGACGCGAGTAAAGTTTGTAAAGAGAGGTGTTAGCCACATTCTTATAAAAAGGTGGAAGTAAGGAGATGATTGAAGTCGACTCAACGACATTTTAACAATATAAACTATAAAGTCCCAAATAAGACGGCAAATACGTATATTTGGGGGAAACGAGAGTAAACGGGACGTTGCTATTATGCGTTGATTATATTCAAGAATATTATAAACACAATGGCATTTAAATTATAATCTCAAGTGTACAGGATGAAACAAAAAAATAATAATACCCCTCGTATCTCCTCAACCGTGCAAGATACGAAGATGCCGTCAGGACAGTCGATTGCATATACAGGGGCTACTTGAGTACAGTATACTTTGCTTTTCTACTATTTGTACTACGAAAATATAAGGACAACTTAGTTTTTTTATATGTACCCCTATGCTGAATTTTAGCGTATCGTAATGGGATTAAAAATACTATTTCAAATATGTGTATATCTTTATATTTAAACGAATCGTTTTTTAGAAATTGATGTGTTTCTGTAACGTATTTTTCCTTAGTCTAGCAACTGTAGTAGATGCTTTTCCTCCAAAGGTGGCGAAATAATTCCCCACCTGGAAAATGAGACCCGATGCCGATCTACACGTCAGACACCGAGGTTTTCCCAAACCAGAGGGGTATCGCTTCTATCGGGACAGCTCTCCCGGGGCTAAGCTCCAGACAGGTCTCTCGGGGTGTGTGGAAGTGTAGTGCAGTGAGTATAAGTGTGTGCGTGTCAGTAAGGGGAGAGGATAGGACAAGGAAGAGGAAGGACACATCGCGCGCGGTCCGTGGCCCGTTTGTTAGGGTACTGCTTCGACATTCACCTGGTGCTGATGGGATAATCCACGGAAACTACCGATCAGAACAGCCCGCTACAGAATTCTCCTTCAGACAGCTTCGACCTAGCTATCTATGTAGACAATTGTGTCACCGTCAGGACGCGAAACTCCCTATCAGAGACCCTGCAGAGACATTAGTTGATGCCATCTAATCCGGTTAGTTAGCCATCGGCACACTTAAAACAGTTATGTTACTGAATAGTATTGCAAAACAGTACAGCAGCAGTATAGTGTAGGCACGATCCGCATCCTTTCGCCGCAGAATAAAAGATCGCAAAGAAAGAGTTGACCGCAGCGAGGGGGGGAGGCTCACACCCTCGGAACAGCAATGGGGCGGGGGAGGAAGGGGAGGGTGTCGATCTCATCAATATTCAAGTGGGCCGACGCGACGGCCCCAGCAGAGGAAAACTCCCCGAAAGAGAGGCGCCCCGACCCCCCTCCCTCTTCTAGCAGACTTAGTGGAGCTTCAACTCCATTTTCTCTCCCCTCCCCAGCGCACCACTCCCCCTCCCCCGGCTTTCTTTTGCGGGTGCCCTCAAGAGCGGCAAACCACGCGCTCCAGACTGATAAATCACGAACTGTTTTAATTCTCCTCGAGATGCTGCGGCGCCTTCTTAAAATTGCTTAAACAACATTCACAGGCCATTTTCTTTTACCTTTTCCCAAGGGAACTCAAGTTAGCAAGAACAGTATTTGAGAATCAACACGCACACACACGCTCGCCCGCAAACATATATACATATATATATATATATATATATATATATATATATATATATATATATATATATATATTGCACCGAACCCGGTCTCCCAGACCTACCTTTGCTTACCTCGGCTCGTGTGGCCGGCTAGCTCAGGAAGCATGTAGAGTAAAGAAGAATAGATGGACGGATTTTTAAAAATAAATGATGATGAATTTAAAATAAAATTATTGAGAACACAAATGGACTTTAATGAAAAAACTTAAATTTTAAGCATACAAAAAATTAAGGTCTTAGCAATTACTTTTTCTATTTTTATGCTATAAAACAATGTATTACAGAGAACTTAATAATGTAAGGAAGTCGCCAATGCGCGGCGAGCACTTCCTTGATAAGAGTTTCTTTAAACAAGCGTCGCGCCTGAAGGGCGCACTGAAGATCTTGCCGCAGCTCGACAATCAAAACACAGTCACCGTTCGCAGGCAGGTCCGCTGGGGTGGGCAACCTCTACAGGTCGCCGAACCTCACACCAGGCGGCATGTCCCGTGGGTGTCGGGGAAGGCCCTTTGAGTCCTGCGTCGGCAGCGGTGGTTGCGGTGGCGCAGCGTGGCCACGGCGACGGCGGCGGCGGCGGCAGCGTGATGAAGACGACGAAAGCGACGACCCAGAAGCGACGACAGCTCAAGATTCAGGTGTCCAGCAACGCGGTTACACTCGTCGCGTGAATTGTGACGGGCGACGCGGGCGTGATCGGCAGAGATCAAAAGAGAATATATTCGACAAATGAGCAATAGGAGGAACTACTCGTCCTCAATTTAAAACAAAGGGACACTGCCCTTCTCCGGCTTTACTGCTCTGCTGTGAGCTGAGCGCACCTCAGCGCTCACCTCTCCTACCCTTCTGCTCCGCCTACCGGGATCTCTCACACCGTTCTGATCTGGCTGCTCGGCGCATGCCAGCGCTCGCAAGTCTTTTCTTCCCCCCCAGTTTCTCAAATGTTCTAGAAGATTCCAAAATTTTTACAAAATGTGCTTCTATTGGCAAAAGGTTCCTACGTCTTACTTAAATTTGGTCCAAATCTTGCGTTTCGTCGATGTGTCGAGCGGAATTTTTCATGAGGCGCTCTCACTTGCACACTTTTCGTAAGTAAACGCAGGTGGTCCCTCCCAGAATTTCCAAACTGCGCAGCCCCCCTTCCCAGCTAGATCCCCAGGGATAGACCCGCGTCGGCGTTGGCGAAAACAAACACAGTCCCCCCGTTTTTGCTTGGCGCCGAGATGTCGCGACAGCAGTTGTGCGTAACGAATCAGCCGCCCGACGCCTCAGAAAAGACGCAAAAGTGCCAGTGCGTGATTACGCAACACTTTGTGTGCGATGAGCCGGGGTATAATATTCGGTATCGTTACAATATATATATATATATATATATATATATATATATATATATATATATATATATATATATATATATATAATTTGCGTATATATTTTTTTCAATATTCATAATGCAGAGAACTCCCTGATAAACTGATCAGCATAAAGTATAAACTAATTGCTGATAAACTGATCAGCAGTAAAGATAGATCTTCTATTAGGCAAGGAGCAAGTCAGGGCAACGCCTTAGCTTCCTTACAACGAATGATTTAAGTTAAAAAAAATACAAAGGAAATTTTTCTTAAAATGTGTTACAAAATACTCAGTAAGGCTAATAGTATAATTACAAACTACGAGTTTGGACTATAAGATTTTCAAAATAGGTTCCTTTTAATTCCTTACACTACTCAAAACAAAACTTATGTGACATGGGGAATTTTGTTTTTGGAATTGCCTTAAGTTTTATCGATTACAACCTTGCGCATCTGCTGAATTGAGCCGAGTCTTCGTTTTGGACGCTGTAGCGCGTGCCGCCGCGCCGTCGAGTGTTTCCGCCTTTGGCAGCGGCGACCGCTCGAGAGCCGGCACCGGAACGCCACCGGGTTGCGGCGCGGGGCGCGAGACAACTGAGGTTCTCCACACCCCAAGACAAAGGGATAAATGGAGCACAAGTAAAAAATAAATAGAAGAAAGCAATAAAAATTTGAGGAAGCAATGAGATTTCCGAGAGAAAAAGAAGACATAAACCAGATAACATTCGAAGAAAAAGTAGAAAGTGCAAAATTAGAACTTTTCTTATCGTTATTTAAGGTCGCATCAACATCCACCTGTAGGTCATTAGCGACCACTATTGGTGTTATTATGGTAACGATTTGGTGATGATAGGGGGTGAAAGGACGAACACAAATACAGCCATGTCCGAGGCGGTTTGTACCGAACCCGCGACCCTTCGGTTCGAGATCACTTCGGCACTACTGCCTTTGCGAGCGGGCAGAAGCGTGGAGTCGCCGGTGATAAACATGATATGAGATTTTAGCCGGTCATACAGAAAACGTACGAAACGAAATATTAGAAAACAACTGCTAGACAATCAAGAGGGATGCACCAAAGTAAAAACAAACATCAAGTCAACCCAAAGTGCTCGGTTTGATATATCTATAAATGTAGTTATTCAGTTATTTTGCGAGCTTACCATATGCTCATGTATGATTGATTTTGTCGTGTTTCCGGGCGCGTCAACTGCTTTGGTCATTAGTCCCGTTAGTGTAGTGCATGCTTTTTCTCGGGAGATGGCGGTGAACTTCCCCCGCTGGATGGCGAGATCCGGCGCCGACCTACCGTCGACTAGTGGGGTTTCCCCTTAACCAGGACTCTCCCACCAGCGGGGCACCGCCCCAGCCGGGACAAGCTCTAAGCTCCCGACCGGTCTCCCGGAATATGTGGTAGTGTAGTGCATGTTAGTGTACGTGTGTGTATAAGGGGAGAGGATAGGAAAATGAAGAGGAAGGAAAGATCGCGCGCGGTCCATTTGTTAGGGTACTGCTCCGGCATTCGCCTGGTGTTGATCGGAGAAAATACGGAAAACTACCGATCAGAGCATCCGGCCGCTAGAATTCTCCTCCAGACAGCGACTGGATTCGACCTAGCTGAAAAGCTAATGTCGATAATCCTGCCGCCATCAGGACTCGAACCTCATACCTCCCGGTCAGAGGCGCTGCAGTGGCATCAGTTGATGCACTGAGCTACCGCTCCCCGTCAGAAATGTGGAGTTGCCAGTGATAAATATAAGATATTTTAGCCAGTAATACAGGATACGTACGAAACGAAATAGACGGCCATAATAGAAAACAACTGCTAGACAATCAAGAGGCACGCACCAAAGATACAAAGCAAAAACCAAGTCAACACAAAGAGCTCGGTTTGATATATCTATAAATGTACTTATTCAGTTATTTTTACGAACTTACCGTATGCTCATGTAATGACACACGTTAACCACGAATTTACTTTGTAACTGTACAATGTGTACTTTGTGTAAAGTCAAACTTCGATACCGCACCCCTCAATATTCTGTCTTCCTCATATATCACCCATTGCTATCATTCTCCTATTACTAATTCATGATATCAAGAAAGGAGCCGCCATTTGTCATGAAATACAGAGGTGTAGAAAGTTCTAACAAAGTTAGAAGTGCTACCTTCTCGGATCATTTGGACACATGAACTACTAGCAATAAATACGTCCTTCCGATCTCGTTCACTTTCCCATATCCCATGCGCGAGATCGGACTGTATTCCATTCATTTAATTATCGCATCTCACATTCCATTATTAATATTAATATTATTATTAATTATATATTAATATTAATATTAATAATAGAGGTGTACGTTATGTTTTCTTGTTATGTAAAAACCATATTGGAATTCATTAAAACAGCTTTTGAAAGTGATGATTACCGCGTGTCTCATATTATCGCAGCGGGAAGCGGCAAAAAGAATGACGTGGCGTGGACGCCGCGTGGTGGTTGCGGTGGGGTGGGGGCTGCGGCGTCGGTGATTGATGGGCGTCGCCGCTGATGGATGCGCCGCGACGTCCACGCGGTCGCTCCCTCCCCTCCCCTACCCTCCACCCTCCCCACTCCCGCCCCTCTCACTTCGTTCCGCGCCCCGTCACTCCCTCCCCCTTCTTTACACTCTGCAGATCGCTTTCCGCGGCATCCTTACTCATACACTTCTTCTTTGCCCCTCCTTCACCTCACCTTCATTCCCAGATTGTTTTCTCAAGTCTACCCCTCCCTTTTCCCTACCCAATCATCCGGCTCACCATCGTCTTATCTTCCCCCCTCCCTGAAGAAGTCTCGTCGTCCGCTGGCTCTCTGAGGCCTCTCCCTCCCTCATTACACCTTCATCCCCGCTCCCTTCCCTCCCACCCCTCCCCTTACTCCTTTCCATTCATCCGGCTCCCCATCGCCTCCTTTCCCCTTCCCTACCCCTCCCTCTCCTCCCCAATTCTGTGGGCTCCCCGTCCCTCACCTCACCTGCATCCCCGCTTCTTCCCCTCCCCGGTTCGTTTCCTGCGGCCACCGCCTCCCTTACCCCTTCCCATTCATTCGACTCCCCATTGCCTCCCTCCCTCCCCCTCCCCAAATCACCCTCCCCTCGACGCTCGCCTTCTGCGGCCGCCCGCGGCGCGCGAGGTCGTCGGCGCCGCCGCCGCCACCGCCGCCGCCGCCGCCGCCGCCGCAGCACGCGTGATTTATGGCGCTCCACCCCGCCCCGCCCCGCCCCGCCCCGCCCCGCCCCGCCCCGCCGCCAACCCTCCGCGGTGCTCTGCCCTCGTCACGGGATCACTGCCTTCGCGCCCAACTTCAAAAACGCTGATTACTCAAATACTGTGGGTGGCACTACAGTATATTTAAGTTTATTTTTTTTATAGGAGTGTCCCTAAACGCATGAATATCTTTGATTTTTGAGAGCCCCATACTTCGCGTAAGGAGATTTACATGTCCACCTTGAGCCGATTTTATGTTTGCCGCCACAACATTTTTCTCACAGCGAGAAAGAAACCCTGAAAAATAAATCTCCGTTCCTCCTGGTTGAAGGTTAAGGAGTAGAGTCCGCTTTACCACCCCTATTAAAATGTTGCGTTGTCATCTGTCTCAGAAAAATATAACCGGAATGTCCATGAAATGACAATGCGAATAGAAGCAGTTTATATGGATATAGAACTTGATGTCTTATCAGAAATAGAAAGAAAGGCTCGAGGGATAGGGGGAGTTAAATATTACATTCATATATTTATTGGGGTAAACAAAAAATAAAAGAGAAAAGAGACTTCACGGACTCAAAAAATATGATAATAGTATTAAGATCTAGACAATGTCAATGAGAATATTTTTTCCTTAAATTTTAAAATAAGAGGAACACTGATGGGGTTTTCAGGTATATATACGCCAAATGACGACACTCTTGAAACGTTGAAGATTGCATTTTTCAATTAAATGACGTGTGCCTTACATGAAATTTCTAATAAGAAAGATTTTTTTACTTAAGGATATTAATGGTAGAATAGGAAGGCAAGTCTAAAATGATGTGGTCAGAAGGTACGGCGAGGAAACCGAGAATGACAATGATAAAGGCAGGTGGAAGTGTGCAATATGACTTAAATTTGGTATGGGGTTTTCAAACATTAAGATATTCACAAGTTTACATGAATAATGGAATCATGAACAATAAAGCCAAGGTGAAAGACTTCACAGTATGTAGGGGTGCCGAATGTAATTTATATAATTATTTGCTGAGGTCAAAATTGTATCATTCATTTGTGAACAAAATCCAACAAAATGTTATTCAGGACGCACATTTTACCAAAACAAATTTCAAAATACAAAATGTTCTAACCGACAGATTTTAGGAGTTCTAACTGTACGATTTTAAATTTCTCACCCAAAGTGTAAAGCTATCAAACACAACTTGCCAATCTCTCTATGACTAAATAGTAGGAACTATATATGAAGCTGCTTCTGAGAGACTTAGAGAAGCAGAAAGTGATAAAGAGAAAATAAGGACATGTGCTGGAGTAGTTCTTTAGAAAAGAAATTAAAAGAGAAACTTATTTTAGGAAATGGTTTAAATACCTAAGATGATTATGACAGAATATTGTACAGTCAAATTAGTAGGAAAACTGATAATGAAATTATAAAAGCTAAGAAAGCTGCTTGGGAAAAGCAATGGTAAGAAATTGACCAATGCATTGGCAATACCAAAGCAATAGAGCCTTGGAAACGTATAAAAATCTAAGAGCATATGAGAAATAATATTAAGTCTTACAACTTATAAGCCTACATCAATGGAAAGAATATTATCAAGAACCGACAAAAGATAGAATGTAATTCAACAATGTCTACGATATTAATATGGAGAGAGAGAGAGAGAGAGAGAGAGAGAGAGAGAGTAAATTGTGGAAAATATTACAGTAAATTGAATTGGAAAGGCCCTTAGAAGATTTAAACACAAAAAATCTCCGGGTCCAAACGCAGCATACACAGAGCTGCTAAAAATTAGTCATAGGATACTTATTAAAATTCTCTACCAACTTTACAATATATATATGAAGAGAGAGTGAAGAGAGAGAGAATGAGAGAGAGAGAGAGAGAGAGACTGGCTGGCAACTTTAGAAAATGTTACATCTCTAACATACAAAACAGTTGACAGAAAAAAATATGCAAATTATAGAAGTGTGCTTGTGTTCTGTACTATTGCCCGGCGGTAAAGAAAAATACTGAAATTTCGCCTTGAAAGATACCTAATAGGTGTGGAACCACAGAAAGACTTTATAACTTGACGTTTATGTACTAATATTTTTAGTATACGTCAAGTGACCAACATACGACTTGCCCATAATTTAGAAACTTGTCTGATATTCATAGATTTAAGAAACGTCTATGACACTTTCATTAAATAAATACTGGATAGCCATGGAGTAAGAACACATTAAGGTGTGTACATCAGATATAGATGTAGATGTACACTTACAGAAAGATGTTAAAGACCTGTACAGTAGAATTATAAATTGCCAACGAGACTTCCCCCCCCCACACACACACACACACCTAAAGGGTGGAGAGTCCTCTGCACCCTTACTCCAAGAAAAGGCAGGAAGGAATTAAGAAACACGTAGGAAAGGAATGGGATATGCCTCAATGCCCAGGTAGTTCATTGACC
Source organism: Teleogryllus occipitalis (assembly GCA_011170035.1). Taxonomy (NCBI): domain Eukaryota; kingdom Metazoa; phylum Arthropoda; class Insecta; order Orthoptera; family Gryllidae; genus Teleogryllus; species Teleogryllus occipitalis. The sequence continues at coordinate 3,854 of BLKR01005630.1, read as the reverse complement.
TGATACCTTCGCCTGGCTCCTCCACCAGGGCTAATCCATCTGGGGATTCACTAACAATAGCTGGGCTTCCCCCGGCATAGCCCCCGATTTGAAAGAAGCACGCAAGCCTCCCCGGCCACACAGTCACTACTACTACTAGGCGGTATCCCATGGGGAAGAATTTTATTAACAGGCGGTGGAATACTAGTGTCACTTCTAGCTCTTCGCAGATTAATTTTTTCATGATATATGGAAGTCACGTTTGACTGAGAAATTTAACATGGCATTGAGTTTTATATTTTCCAAAGATATCGAGTCGAATGAGTCGTTTTGCAGCATTGCTAGTTTCATGATTCTCTCACATGTTGGTCCTAATAACCTAACGTACAAAGAGAGGGGCAGAGACAGAGGCTGATTTTGAAAGACTGAGACGAACTGTTCGCGCGCGGAGGGCATCGGTCGATAGAAGGCCCAGCGCCTTTTGCACCGGCGCGGCCCATTTGTACAAGCAGTGATTTATGACGTTCGCCACCACCTCCCAGGCCTCAATCGTCAGTGCAATGCCCTCGTCCGGGTGGGGGTGAAGGCACTGCATTTGACCTCTACCGGGTTCAACAACCTTCCTATATGCCCATTACTGCACCGGGAGCGGTGGCTCAGTGCATCAACTGATGTCACTGCAGTGCCTCTGACCGGAAGGTCCTAGATTCGAGTCCTGACAGAGACAAGATTTTCGACAATAAGTTTGTCAGCTAGGTCGATTTCAGTCGCTGTCTGGAGGAGAATTGTACAGGCCGGCTGCTCTGATAGTTTTCTGTGCTTTCTCCGATCAACACCAGGCGAATGCCGGAGCAGTACTATAACAAACGGGCCACGAACCGCGTGCAATCTTTCCTTAACCTTCCTTGTCCTATCCTCACTCCTTACACACACACGAACACGCACTACACTACATGCCAGGACCGGTCGGGAGATTAGAGCTTGTCCCGACTGGGGCAGTGCCTTGCTGGTGGGACATATCTGGTTGAGGGAAACCCCGCTAGCCGACGGTAGGTGGGCACCGGGTCTTCCCTTACAGGGGGGGAAGATCACCGCCATTCCACGAGGAAACAACATGCACTACACTTACGGGACTACACTTACCGAAGCAGTTACAGTAAAGTAAGTTATTAAGTTGTATAGATTAAGTTCAACGTGAGATCTTATCCCTTCAGTCCATTATAAGTTTAAGACCTCGATCCATTATATAGTTAAGAAGTAAACAAGCGGATAGTCGCAAGTAGAATATTAGAACTGGTCTAAGAGCGAATAGAAAAGCGGAAGGAAAATTGGCGCCAAGAAGAGCACCGTCTCTAGTCGACAGAGGTTCCATACCACATAAACATTACGAGATTCGATTCGTGGAGGGATGGGGGAAATAGGGATTAATGATTAGGAATTAACGGTTTAATAATCCATTACTATTCCTGAATATATCACGCAGCATAAGTTCCAGGTTGCTACGTTCAATTCGGACCCCATTTCCTCTAAAGAACATATGCGAATACTTCACCAAAAACGATGAATAAGTAATACTTTAAGTTTTACGATATTACCGAAATTACAATTTCTAATTTATCGGCACCTGGCATTCAACTCTGAGTCTTGTCCACGTGTAAAGGGCGCGGGAAATAGATAGCGTACCGTAGACATCTTATTACAGCACGAAATTGAATATCAAAAAGTCTGTTAAGCGATTTGATACCCAATCGAGAATTAAGACCGTTTGGAATTCTCTTATTCCCTTCTGAATTGTGAAATAGCGTTCGTTCGTTAGTTTTGAATAGCAATTTTTTTTACTAGCTTCTCTCAGAGAATTAGAGATCGATTTCCATTATCTTTAAATGTTGAAGAGTTGTTGAAGAACGGCAGAAGTACGAGTTAATAATTAGACTAAATGTTCAGTGTTTCACTCTTTACCCCGATTGCATGGACAATGTTTTTCCCCTGAGCGTTGAGAGATCCTTTCTTTTCTTATATTATGAAAATAATTTATCGGATTTTGATGAATGGGTGCAAACTTGTATTCATTTCAGTGAATGGAGAAAATAAGTAATTAAAACAAGGCAAAAAAGGTTTATTATAAGAAAACTTCTGTAATAGAATTCCTTTACATTTGATGCCATTAACATATTTCAAGGTTGCTGAATAGTACTTGTGTTTTCAGACATCTCAATTAACTTTCTACAGTCTTACAAAAACATCGCAGATATTAAGCATACATAAAGAAATGTTAATATTTTTTAAATGAAACTGAAAATTTTGTTCAACCACTTCACTTTTATTATCTAAAAAATGGACTAAGTAGACCCAATTGTTCTCGTACTTTCTAAGGAAGCAAAGAGAGATTTAATATAACATGCATGCAATTTCATTTACGTTCATAACATTTAAAATTCCAAGAGATTTCTAATTCATAAAAGATAAATTTATAAGTAACAGCTCGTCTTGTGAGTGAAATTCTCCGCGGTGAAAACCTTCAGACACTAGTTGGAATCTTCTCAGTCTAATATTGAAAATTGGGGACCATTCTCTTTAATTCCTTCGTAGCGGGAAACGTGCCGAAGTTTAATAAAATCAGTTATATAGCTTGAAGAAAAGTGTGAAGGATTTATGCCTTTATCACTCCAACGAAGGATTTCCATCTGCAGACGGAGAAAGAGGACACTTCGGAGAATTTCCGAGTCTGTCTCTGGGCTACTTGGCCTCGAGCATCCCTGCTTACAGTCCATGTTCGCCTGTTCTCAGAAGCAACATCCTTTTCCGCAGTTCCAGGGAAGATGGTCACGAAAAGCATTATTAACTTTTTATTCCTTTAAAATATTCACTGGGACAAAGGCAAATTTTAATACTTTAATATAATAGTATTAAATTTTTGTACATGTTGATTAATTAGAATGAATCAATAGTGTCACTAAGAAATCATTTTCTTTATTTTATAAGTAGTTTTCGTGAACTAGACAGTCTTTAGAGCAAGCAAGTTATGAAAAGTATAAAATATGTTATAAAATAAAACAAAATATGAATAAATTCAAAATTTAAAAATCTTTCTTTTCCGTTCATTGCAGAGTGAACGGAAAAGCAGTGAATGTCCCGAAACTCCGTTTATTTCATGCTGAGTTGTATTTTCATGTTTTCGTACTTCTGAACTGTTATTTCGACTTAAACAATGGAGACACAAAAAGTCACTCTTTAACGGGCGGCGTACGTTAAGGATTTTAATAGTTCATCGTAAATTGAGAAAAATCGAAACAAATGAGCTGTAGCTGAAGATCGTATACGAGTACATTTAACCAAGAAATGGTATGTCTTGGTTATATGTTTGATTTTATTTCTTATAAGAAGAGGTTATTACGAAAAATATTGACACAGCTGATGTAACAAATACCAGACTGTTATTTTCTCTTTATCCGCTAATGAAGTTAGTTACAATCGGAGCTTCAGATCAAGGCTCAAAATGAAACAGAACGGTGCACTTCTTTCCGGAGCCGTTTTTATTCGTGTCCACCCCCAAGAACGTTGCCACAGCCCTCTAGGGTGTAGCTTCATGTGAAATTGTATATTTACCGTCATGCATTGGGAAGGCAGACTTCAGTTCTGAAATTAAAAATAACGAAAGAGGATATAGTATGAAATAGAGAAGTTGTACGTCACATTTGCGGAAAGGTAAATTTTTCATCAATTCATAACAACTTTCAATATCTATGATGACATCTCAAAATTGACTACCAATACCAATAATTAGATCCCGTTTTGAACTTTCAACACCTAAACTAAGAAGTTGTTAGTTACCTATTCATTTACCTAATTTAACTTTTGCAACATTCCATTTCTCT